>SSNR01000087.1:1900932-1946414 GCA_006937965.1 Callopanchax toddi | reverse complement strand
CCAGTCAGCCAGCTTGGCACCGAGCTGGTTGAGGAACAGAAACCGAACCAATATCAGTTTGAAGGAAAAAACGAGTCCGCTCTCCTCGGAGCTGCAGCTCCTGTTTGACTGTTGCAGCATTTGACAAAGTTCTGATCGTCTCTGCTGAGGCCAATATATTATTTAGCCTGCTGCTTCAGTAAGCTGTCCTGCAGGTTGATGATCAAACATATGTGTTTTGAGCTGGGGAAAAAGCCCTGTTGGACCGCATTGTAAAGTGCGATAATAACACACCAACTTCCGGTTTTTGTGACCACCTTCCGTTTCATGTGAGATGACTTCCGTTTCATGTGAGATGACTTCCGTTTCATGTGAGAATCCTCTCATACACACTAGTGAAAACCTCTCATACACACATATGAAATACCTCTCATACACACATATGAAAAAAAAACTTTTATACACAAATATGGAATAAACATCTAGTTTTAAGATGTTTGTAAGAGGTTTTTTCATATGTGTGTATGAGAGGTTTTCACATGTGTGTATGAGAGGTTTTCACATGTGTGTATGAGAGGTTTTCACATGTGTGTATGAGAGGTTTTCACTAGTGTGTATGAGAGGTTTTCACTAGTGTGTATGAGAGGTTTTCACTAGTGTGTATGAGAAGTTTTCACATGTGTGTATGAGAGGTTTTCACTAGTGTGTATGAGAGGTTTTCACTAGTGTGTATGAGAGGTTTTCACTAGTGTGTATAAGAGGTTTTCACTAGTGTGTATGAGAGGTTTTGTTTTCATATGTGTGTATGAGAGGTTTTCACTAGTGTGTATGAGAGGTTTTCACTAGTGTGTATGAGAGGTTTTCACATGTGTGTATGAGAGGTTTTCACTAGTGTGTATGAGAGGTTTTGTTTTCATATGTGTGTATGAGAGGTTTTCACTAGTGTGTATAAGAGGTTTTCACTAGTGTGTATAAGAGGTTTTCACTAGTGTGTATGAGAGGTTTTGTTTTCATATGTGTGTATGAGAGGTTTTCACTAGTGTGTATAAGAGGTTTTCACTAGTGTGTATGAGAGGTTTTGTTTTCATATGTGTGTATGAGAGGTTTTCACTAGTGTGTATAAGAGCTTTTCACATGTGTGTATGAGAGGTTTTCACATGTGTGTATGAGAGGTTTTCACTAGTGTGTATGAGAGGTTTTCACTTGTGTGTATGAGAGGTTTTCACTAGTGTGTATGAGAGGTTTTCACAAGTGTGTATGAGAGGTTTTGTTTTCATATGTGTGTATGAGAGGTTTTCACTAGTGTGTATAAGAGCTTTTTTCATATGTGTGTATGAGAGGTTTTCACATGTGTGTATGAGAGGTTTTCACTAGTGTGTATGAGAGGTTTTCACTGGTGTGTATGAGAGGTTTTCACTAGTGTGTATGAGAGGTTTTCACTAGTGTGTATGAGAGGTTTTCACATGTGTGTATAAGAGGTTTTCACATGTGTGTATGAGAGGTTTTCACTGGTGTGTATGAGAGGTTTTGTTTTCATATGTGTGTATGAGAGGTTTTCATATGTGTGTATGAGAGGTTTTCACTAGTGTGTATAAGAGGTTTTCACTAGTGTGTATGAGAGGTTTTGTTTTCATATGTGTGTATGAGAGGTTTTCACTAGTGTGTATAAGAGGTTTTCACTAGTGTGTATGAGAGGTTTTGTTTTCACATGTGTGTATGAGAGGTAACTTGGAATAATGTCCCTGGTGGCCCCTCATACAATTTGATTTAAAAAAACAACAACAAACAATGAGCAGACTTTTGGGCTAAAAGAGCAAATCAGGAACTTCTAAATGTGAGAAAATCCCAAAACAAAATAATACAACTAATACAAAACCAAACTGAACAAACGATTTGAAACCAAAACTTAAACCCATAAAGTAAAAAAACATGGTTTGCATCTGAACATAAATGACCAAAACAATGCATATAATGTTCCAAAGTTACATTAAGAACTATTTCAGTCCTCAATTTTTTAATGTCAGCAATATTTAAAGGGTTTAGGGCAAAAGAACAACAAAAACTGAGCCTTATTAGCTCCTCTCAATAGGTAACATTATCCCACCAATAAAACCAAACTGTGTTTCTGAGTCTTCACTATGTTTTCAGTGATCTTACCAGATGTGAACGTCACTTGCATCGTCCATGATGACTGCATCCTGCCCTGCAGCTTCAGGCCCACTGGCACCGTGGTCATCCACTGGTACAAGCAGCAGATCCCCGTTCACAGCTACTACTACCACAAAGACCAGTTTGGGCTCCAGAACAAGCACTTCAGTGGGAGGACATCTTTGTTCAACTCCCACATCCCTCAAGGCAACGCCTCCCTGCTCCTGAGGAGGGTCAAAGTTCAGGACAGGGGCAGGTACAAGTGCTACACGAGCACCCGGAAGGGCAACCAGGAGATGTTTGTCAACCTGGAATTAAAAGGTTTGAATTATTCTCTAATTGTTGTCACTTTGTGATCAACTTTGAGAGACAAAGTGAAGTTTCCATTCATTCATTGACTACTCAGCAGACCTGCTTTAGAAAGCAACTCAAACTGAGTTAGTGATAGCTAAATATCACCTTGTGGACAAGATTTTAACAAAATACCTTGTTTACACTGTTTTTATTCATACAGCATGGAGTCCAGAAAAAGTCTGAGACATTTGTTATGTTTACAGAAACATATTCAGAGTAAATGGATGTATTGTTGTTTTATTCACATCCAAAATGTGGAACATTTTAACAAGTTATAAAACCTTTCCCGGATGTGTAAAAACAACTAACTCAACAACCCTCCAAATGCCTTCAATTATAGTGAATATTTTCTTCAGGCAATCACTGCCTAAAGTCTGGGACCCAATGGCATAACTAAACTAAAGTTCTCAGCTTTTGTTTGCTCACATATGAAGATAGACCACTCGTCTCGAGGCACTGATGTTTTATATTTCTGGAACCAGAGTCTCTGGATGTTCCAGTCCTATACATGTCTGCTGCCCTCTGGTGGAGGATCTCCAGGCGTAAAGGGCCAATTTTATTTCCTAATTACTATTTTATTGTTATATATTTACATGATAAAATACAACTCAATTAAAGGTGGGTTAGGTGACTTAGACTTTAGACTTTAGATAGACTTTAGGTGACTTGTAGTATAGAGAGGAGATGTCCTGTGATCATCTCTGTGAGTTTGGTGTCAGCAGAGTGTACAGTGGTGGAGTTATTGAAAAAATAATAAACAATATTTCACCAAAAATCATTAAAAAACAAATTTCCAGAAGCTGAGACTTGTAGTATATATGTACTGTGATCATCTGTGTGATTTTGGTGACTTCTAGTACGTAGAGTAAATAATATGGTGATTACAGTGTACAGGTTTAGAGTTCCTAGTAAATATAATAAAAAATATTAACAAAATATAAACAAAAATCCCCCAAAATTATATTTTTAGAATGCAATCTGAAGAGAAGATGTCTATTGACACTATGTACAAGTTTGGTGAAAGTACAGTGTAGAAGAGTGTAGTTATTTAATTTTTACATAAGAGCTGTCAACAGAGTGGTCATTTGTAGACGGTCCCTGCCCGCTCAGCAGCCTTCAGCTGACTGGACCATAAAAACGTCTGCAGCGGAGGAGGGATGGTTTTTATAAAAACGAGGTTGTAGCTTGTAGACCACCTTCCTACGATTCTAATGAGGTGCAGTATTTGTTATTACACCCATTTGATCGGAAGCTATTTAACGGCAAACTTCGAATCTGCCAATTTCTTGAACTTGACCGGACTCACAAACCGGAGCAATGAAACATGAAAATCGAATTCTTTCTTACAGCCCGTTTTTCCATTTCGTTTTTTGATCTTCGACTAGGATTAAAATATGAAAAACAAGACCTTTTTTGGCGTTTTGTATCCGTTTCAAAAACAAATAACAAAATATGAAAGAAAAAATTCCTTTTTCGATTTTTGGTTTTAATTGAAAATGGAAAGAACGAAGAGTACACGGATTTATCTGTTTTGTCCATTTTTGTTTAATGCTCATTATTGGAAATGAGAAAACAACTTGTTATCCGATTTTTCATTTTGGTTTTAAAAACGGAAAATGAAAAGTACTAGTCAATTTCGTTTTTTCATTTTTGTTTTAAAACGAAAAAAACCAAATACCAAAAAGTACACGGACCCACAAACCTCTTAATCAGCAGCTAATTCAGATCAGGTGTGTTAATCAGGAAAACCTCTGAAACATGCAGGATACCATGCAGCCCTCAACGACCAGGATTGTCCACCTCTGCAATAAATAGTTCAATTTAAAACTCTAGCTTATTTCAAATTTCAGGCTTTAAAGGGTTAATGAAGGATGTGTCTCCATCATTTACATGCAGAACCAGCCTCTTAGCTCCAACTTCATCTTTAAACCCTGTTTGGTTCCATTCATCACATTATCCTTTGGGTCATTGCTGTGAAGAGTCATCCAAACATCTTTTGTTCTTGCAGCCTGAAAGTGTTTTGTTTCCTTTACAACAAAAGCTCCTTTGACACATTGTGACTTTTATAAAGTATTACAACACTCATTTAATGTAAGCATTAAAAAGAAAAGCTTCTTTAATTTAGAGCACATTTTAGAGGATGTATGCACTGATTTGTATGGCAAATAATATTTTAAAAGCAGAAAGCACACTTGATTCTTTTTGGAAAAATGTATCGAGTGTCGATTAACTGAAAACGTGATTTAAAGATTTGTTTTAGTTCAGCAGCTTTTCTAATAAGTCCTCACAAAAGGCTGATACCAGAAACATTCACGCTGGGAGTTTATTTAAGTCATCAGTGTTTATACAGCTCAGGTTAGCCGTCTGCCCCATTAACCAGCTTGTAAAACTAGAGAAGCAGGGCAGTGAAGTGCAGCAGAAATGTACCATTTAAAAGAGATTAGTTCAAAAGATTTGTTCTGTTAAAAGCAACAACTGCTGCAGGGGAAAGGTGCAGGCTGCTGAGTGCAAATGACAAAATCAACCAGCATAAATCTGTTTTTATGATGACTGTTTGGCTCTCAGTGTCCGATTTTTGATTTTTTTTTAAATTTATTTTGCCACAAACTGCATGAAACCTTTGTAAGATGCTCAGACTGTGGTGTTGTTCTCCTTTAGCTCCCATCCAGTCTGTGACCATGGAGATGAACAATAAGACGGCCACCTGCATCTCTTACAACATTTATCCGATGCCACAGGTAACGTGGGCCACAGAGCCCGCCTCGGCTCAGGAAGCTCTGGAAAATTCCACCATCAGGACCACAGATCACAAGGGCCTGTTTACTGTGGAGAGCACGCTGAGGATTGTGGGTATTCTCTCCAGCCACACGTACTTCTGCTCTTTCATATCAGCTGACAAAGCACAGGTCTGGACCGCCTCTCGGAAAAACCCAGGTGACTTCATGAGTGATTTGTGTAAAAGAGAATGATTTGAGTGATTCAAGAGTAACTCTGTTTGTTTTTAACTTTGTTGTAGAGGATATAACCCAAGAAGAAGGTCATCCACTGACCCTCCCATGCACGGCTCCACACGGTCTGCAGAACTTCTCCCTCACCTGGACCTTCTGCTCTTCCAGTGAGCCCACTCTGATCCTGAGGTATGATAACAGAACCAGACACACGTTGAACCCGTGGGAGGGCCAAGCTGAACTTGACCAGGACCTGCTCCTGCAGGGGGACGGATCCCTTCGGCTCAACAATCCGGACAGTGAAGAACACTCTGGCACATATACCTGCACCTTCTCAGGCTTGCAGAGCAGACATGTCGTTCAAACCAAAGTCAACATCACCGTCGCATCAATAAGTGAGTTTCAAACTCTTCTTCCAGCTTATGGGATCATAAACATTTTGCTGAATCAGTTCAGTACAAGAACTTGTGTCCCGCAGGTCTGGATGAGAAGAGCATGAAGAGGTCCTGGTGGAGCACTGCAGCTTCTGCAGCTTTTGTCTTGTTCACCATTATTGTAGCTCTGCCTCAGTGTGTGAGACAAAGAGGTATGTATACTTACAAGGATGTTCTTCAAATGCCACAACACTTATCATTCATGCTTTTTGAGTTGTGTAAAACCCCTTTAGGGACCAATTTAGTACAATAAATGTCAAAAAAGCTCAGACCTTGTGCCTCTAAGAATCTAAAAATAAAGACCTGGAAAAAACTTGATGAAAAAACACTGAAAACGTGGACTATCAGAAAAAATAGCTTGTCAGTGCTGTTATTTTAGACAAATCCCAAATGCAAAATTAAAAAAGAAAGTAAAATAAAGCAAAAGAGGAACAAAGAGAAAAGGAAAAGGGTTAGGGTTATAGCAAGTCCTTTATTCAGTTTTCATTTCAGGTGTTTGTTTTCCCAGATAAAGATGCAACTTGTCAAATTCTAAGGGGGAAAGGAGCAGAGCTTCTTATATAATAAATACAATAAACAAGAAAAGTGCAAATTAAAACTCCAGGACAGAAAACGTTATATGTTTGGCCACACGGTGGCACTGTTTACATCAAACGATTTCTCTTCTTTTTGACAGTCTAAAAGTTTTAACAAATACTGCAAACTATTAGATGCCCTATGAAACACAACCTAATGAAAAGTGAGAATTAAAAATGTCTTTTATTCTGTTTTCTGTTGAAACTTTTTGTTTTTCTTGTCGATGCAGCGCTGGAGAACAGAAAATCCTCTCACAGACACAACGGAGCAGGGCTCATTGAAAGTGGACTTGAACTTCACAAAGATTTAAACTCTTCTGCCTCGTTCATGATGGAAGGACGTGGTACTGAATGCAACCAGCAACCAGCTCAGTCTGAAGCACAGGATGAGCAACCAGGCAGCATGAAGGAAACGGCAGAGGAACGGGACGCAACTTCAACAGAACCTGATGCTGAACCAGAGGAACAACCTGTGGAAGGAAGTGAGGGTTCAGGTCTGGAGGGAGATGTTGAACCTGAGCCTCATTTGTCTTAAAGAAAAACCTCCCAGACTTCAGATGGAAGCTTAATGTTGGTTATCAGCAGGTATCTGGATGCTATTATTATTAGAATTTGTATTTGTCTCCCCTCTATTATAAAATAAACTTGCAATGATGAACACTTTGATTTGATCTCAGCCTGTAACTGAAACATGACCCCACAGGTCAACAGGGACTTTGTTTATGTTCAAATGACCAGTTTAACCATGGAGAAGATTGAATCAACTGCACAAACACAACAGCCATGTAATGACAGCCTCTACGGGTTCACAGAGACTCAAACATTTTGTTTTGTGGTTTCAAGCTGACCTAAAGGTAATTTTCTACTTAAACTGAGTTTGGTCATCTGGAGAGATTTGTGTAAACACCCCTGATGTGGGTCAAATTGTGCTAATTAGGTTTTCAGTCCTTAAATAGCTTCCTTTTACAATTAAATGCTTTGAAGAAATATGTATGTTTTAGCAGGATCCTAAACGGAAGCTGATGGAGTGAAAAGATTTAGAACTTTAGTAACTAAACTAAAAGGAAAGTTGACTTTCAGGTGACGGCGTAGGTTAAAAACACTTCATCACAAGGCCTGAGCTCGTTTTCAAGGAAATTAAAACTAAAACGTTCCTTTGTGAACATGTTCTGGTCAGATTTGGTCCTTTCTTGAGAACATCAGACTTGTTGCATTATGACTCAGACTTCCCAGAGCTGATCATACACCCCCTTCCTCCATCTGACACTAATTTCTCCCCATCCCTCTCCCCTACATTTTCCTCTACCCAGACTCCCTCTTCACATGGTTTCAGTCTATGACTTTAAAATGCACACACACACACATACACACACACACACGCACGCACGCACGCACGCACGCACGCACACACACACACACACACACACACACACACAGATGTGTGTGGTAACTTTTAAGACATTCCAGCCCTCTGTGACAATAAAGCTTTTGTTTTGGCAATAAATTAGACGTGTTCCACATCTCGAATGAAGCTCTTGAGCTTTCTGTGTGTCATTTTAAGCTGAAGCTGTAAAGAACATGTGACTGAGGTAGACAGAGTGTGTGTGTGTGTGTTTTAATGACAAAGACCCCGACTCTGTATCTGGAAGCAATCATCTGGTCCACAGCCCCCTCCCTATGATGTAACTGCAGTTGGATTTTTTTTTTTTTTTTGCACAATAGTTCAAGTTTTATTGAGTTTAGGGGAACATTTGTCTAAAAGTAACTTCTCAGTCATTGTGTTTGTGTGTTTTTGAGCAGGTAAAGTGTGTTTTGTGTTGCAGAGACAGAATTCCTCTGACTTCAGGGGCTTTTAGTTGCCGGGGGGAGTGATGTTGGCCCTGTTTCAAACACCCTCCTCCCACCTCCACACTGCTGAAACAACAATTTAAACATCCACTTTTTTTTTTTTACAACTGAAGAACTAATGCATAAGCTTCTCTAAACACACAATCTAGGAGGGTGTGGGAAAAAACCCCTGAAAAATCTAAATGTTCTGTTTTTTTGATTTAAAGAGTTTGAAAAGTAAGAGGACGATGTCACGACACTTGTAGAGCTGCTGTGATTCACTCAGGGTTTCTGCGCTGGAACATGATCCAACAATCACATGATATTGATCACAGAGAGGTCAAAGGTCAGAACCAGCTGCTTGTCTCAGTAGGAGAGATTAAATATTGATTCCTCCTTCAGATCTGAACATATTATGATAATGCTGCCTTACTGATCCTTTTGTTCCTCTTTGTGAGCATTTCTCTGCCCAACCAGAGAGGGGCAGCAACTGTGCCTCATGCAGAAAAGTAAACACAGCCCACTGCTGCCCCCCCACCCTCTCCCTCCCTCCCTCCCTCTTGAGAGTTGGAGGTAGGAGGGGAGAGGGTCTCCTGTCTGCTCCTTTGTCATGGGAAGACTTTACTCTGCTGTTTTAGAGAGAGACAGACAGACGGAGGAGTTCAGCTTCAGCTCTCAGACGCTCATCAGAGGATCTTTAGACATGTAACTGGGCCAGAAAACAGAGGTCAGTCTCCTTTCTTTTATACAAGTTGGTTTTCTAAAGTGTTTATGATGTAAAGAGTGATGCTCAAGGAAGGTGACGGCTTTAAATCAGGCAGCACATCAGACATCTGCAGCTGAATGTTTCTTTTAGCAGACATGACTTCAGAAATGAATTAAGCAAGATCGTTAAGAGTGCACAGAACAGAGTTGAACCCAATGTGATTTTAGGAGTTTTCATACAAAAGGACTGCAAATGTTGCACCAACAGAAAATATTACAACTTGTTTCTGTCATTTTAAATTCAAGCCCTTGGAGGAGAATTTTATCACTTCCTGCTCACAAATTGAAAACATCTCAAACATTTCTCTGATGTAAACACAAAGCCTTTCCAGTCAGGAAACTCAATTAATCCTTAGGGAAATATAAAATGTCTTATATGACTAAACACTATTTTTAAATTTTAGAACATGGATTTAATTAGCTGCTTTTCCTGTCTGTGTGTCCAGTATTTGTACAATTAGTTGTCAAAATGTTTTCCTAAAATGCTGAATAATAAATATTAAAAATGTTTGTTAGTTTCATTTTCAGACCAATTTTTCTTTGAGTTTTTACTTTTTCCATTCAGATTCAAAGTAATTGTTAAGAGTTTTCTTGATGATTCCCACTAGTTTGACTTTTCCTTCCATGGAAACATAAATTGTTTGTCTGAACGGCGAGTGAGGAAAGGCCTCAGTCTGTTGTGTTTTTACGCAATCTGAAAATACTTTTCCTCAGAGGCCTGTCGATGAAAGCTGTCTTTATCAGCGATCATTTCTCTAACTGTTTACATCTCCTAGTGTGCGTTCTTGACGGGCACCAGCCTGCTGACCTGAAGGGCTGATGCAGCAACACCTCCTGCTCTTTAGAGGCTGGGGGATTTTTCCTACCCTCTCTCTTTCTCCCTCTTCTCTTTTTTCTTGGAGGTCTGGAGAATGAACTCATGCTGACTGGATGCATAAGTGTGTAAGAGGATACCCTGCTTCCTGTTGGGTCTCTCTCTCCAGACAGCAGGGCCAGAAAGTCTCAGATCAGCCTTCTCTATTCTGTCTGTGGATTCAGGAAGCAATCAGACATTTATTTAAACCTTCATGTTTTATCACTGGAACCAACAACACCCTGTATTAGTGTGATATTGAGAGGATCTGATGACTAATGTATTAATTATAACTTATTTTTGCTCTAAGAGCCATTTAAATCTTCACTTAGAGCCTTGGTCATGAGAATTCCACATCATTAAGGTGCAGGGTGTTGCTTTTCAGACTTTATAGGAGTTAGACAGACATAAAACTCAGGGTCTGTTTCAACACTTAGTCTCTAGGAAAGTTTTTTCTTCTTCTAAAATGTGAACATCTGGAATATCAGGTGGAGCTGAGACTTTATTATTGTAGGAGAAATTGATGAACCAGTGTTCAAATTATGTTCTTTCTGCCATTCATGCCAGAGTTTTAAATTGAGATATGACATAATTAGGAAGTTAGAGCTGTTAGTTCAAATCTTTAAAGTTAGTTTTCACACAAACGTGAGCAATAAAGCAAGATCCCAACAATAACCTGTTAGTGTCTGGAGAGATGGAGATGACTATCAGCTTAATATCTGAGTTAAAGCCAGTTTGTTTATAATGCTGATGGCATCTACCTTGAATCAGTTATAGATCTACATCCAGTGGTTTCCTTCTGAGAGTTTCATCAAAATCAGTTTTGCACTTTATGAAAAAATAAGTCTATTAAGTTCATTCTGTGTGTTTTTTATATGTAATTATCAGCTCTTTTTGTTCAGCTTGTAAAAGTAATTCATTTTTACCTGACATGTTCTGACTGTTAGCTGCAGTCTTTCTCTGAAGTGTCAGCTGGGTTTACTTATCTTTAAGGAATGCCAGGTTGTCCACGACCCCCACGGTTAAGGGAATCCCAGGTGTGTAAGAGGTGGGTCCCCTCATCCTGGTTGATTGGTCACTGGACTTGAATTAATCATTTCATCCTGTAAGGGTCACAGAGAGCTGGTCCAGCAGACACAGGGTGAGAGGCAAGGGACACCCTGGACAGGTCACCAGTCATCACAGGGTCATGGACTTTAGTTCATGCAGCGTTTGTTGTTTTCTGATTAGATGATGCTCCAGCTGTCCCGGTGTGATAATGCCTTTTGCAGTAGGCTGACTTGACTGGAGCATCACTTGAACAATCTTATGTTAAAACATTGATCAAAGACTCACTCACCGTTATGATATGTGCTCATGTTGGCTGGTCTAATTAATTTATTTGGCTACTTTGAGCCAGCTGCCTTCATATCTTCAGACCTTCAACATAAAGTTCAGTTGATTTTCAGCCTCAGGGTTTACCATACCAAATTTATTTATAAAAAGCGCGTTTAAACACAGCGTGTGAGCTGACCAAAGCTCGGCACATCACAAAAAACCATACAAGTAAAAACACAATAAAAATTATCAATAAATACAGTTTAAAAAACATTAAGATAAAAAACCAAATAAAAGAGAGTTCCTATTAGTGGGTCTTTAACCATGATCTGAAGACTGACGACTGACGGATGGTAATGGGCAGCGCATTCCAGATTTTCTGGATTCCAGGTTTCTTCTTGTCAGTACTAAAAGTCCAGGTTTAGGAAAATAAAGGCACTCAACTATGAAACACCTCATGACTGGAACTACTAGTAACGTCACCTGAGAATTGAGGATCTGGTCTCTGAACTTTGTGCTGTTTGAAGGGGTCAAATTGACCCAAAGTGACTAAAAAACTCTATAAGTCCTAAAATAAGGACAATGTAAGGGATAACTTCTTAGAGACTTTGAGGTAGAGATCTGGTTGTAGAGGTTTTGTTTAATAACTGAGTGTGTGTGTGCATGTGTGTGTGTGTGCATTTTGTTGTCCTGTCCTGATTTGTTCCGCTGTCTGTTTAGAACACTCATGAAAGAGATCTTTAATTCTGAATAAATAAAAGTTCAATAAAAAAGAAAAAAAAACTTTTTCATGTATTTTTGTTTTATCCCAATTCCTTTATATGTTGCATCTAAAGAGCCAAGCTTTCTCTCAATCTTTTTAAAATAGTTTTGATCAATAATTTTCTGGGATTTCTGAAGGTTTTTCAACATTTATCTTTGAACTTTGGCTGCTCTTCACTCAATGTCCAGTTCCTGAACAATTCTTTTTTGTTTATAAGAAACTAAGCTCTGACTTGTAAATCATTTAGGCAAAAAATGCTCTGGATGAATCAGTGAGTCAACACCTAACGACAGGGGGGCCGCCAGGGATTTTGGGCCCCATGAAAAAACTCAAACTGGGCCCAGTGGTGGCTCGTTCATTAGAAACTTTTTTGGGCCCCTGACAGTCGTGGGCCCTTAATCGTCCTAACTGTTCCCCTCCTTTACAGTTCCCCTGCCTAATGGACAACCTAACCAGGAAACTCATACCTAGCTAAACTAGCTAGCTAACTAGTAAAATGCTAGTTAGCTACTAGCTAACTTTACATTTGTTCTTTTGCGTAGTTGTTGTTTATGCTGTGAAAGTGAGGCAGTATGAAACTTTTACAAGCTGTTAACATTTTGAAACAAAGTCTTAGAGTTTGGGCTGAAATTGTTCAACACTCATCCTGGAAAATCCTGATTCCTAAACACCTGTTGCTCAGCGGGTCGAGGGTTTCTGATTGATCTCTTTCTCATGCAGGTCCCAGCTGAATCCTCCATCCTTTGCTCTGATCCATAGAAGAGGGGGCTGCTGTAATGAACAGCATGCTTCCTCAGAGGAGCTCTGTCTCCACTTTGGGCTACGGTTCAGGTAGGACACAAGTTTTAGATTATATTAGATAATGAGGTCATTCTGTGAGATCAAATGGAGTGTGATTGCTTATATTAAAAGTCCAGGCTGATTTCAGCACTTCCATCACTCTGCTCGGTTAGTTAATTGGTCACCCTCAGGATTTCTGTTGCAGTCGAGTCGATGATGTATTCTGTCTTGTCTTGGTTCACCAGCATTCTTCCATTTTTAGAAGAGACCAGTGTTTGTATTGGCCTCAGAACTGTGTGAGCGTACATTCTTCACTGGTTTTCCCCTCTTGCTCAGCATAAAAGCGATAGCATATTTTTTTGTTTAGTTTCCACTTACAGTATTTGGATCAAAGGCTACATTAACCTGACTGTTTGAAAGGGACAGACTTTTATGCTATGTCAACAATCTGTTTTCTACAGACTGTGTGAAGATTGAACACAGCAACAGTGGCTCGGTGGGGAGGACACTGCTGAGGGGCTCTCGCTCTAAAGCGGAGCTCCAGGAGCTGATGGAGACGCTGCAACGCAGGAAGAGCGCTCTGGAAGCCAGCCTGAGGGCAGCGGAGTGCAGCCGCAAGTACCTGGGCCAGTCCACCAGGCCGCTGTCAGTCCTCAGCAGTACAGATAGACCTCCGTCTGCATCCAGAAACTTTTCTTACATCAGCAGCAGCAGCGTTCCTCCATCACCACGTCAGGGCGAACGCCAGATTGGTTCAAACGGCCTGCTTCGCCACTCCTACTCTCGCCACCAGTCACAGGACAGTCTGCTGATTTCTAACGCAGCTGATGGAAGCTCTCTGCTCCCCTCTTATGGGGAGTCAGGACCTCGTTCTCCAAGGGTCAAAAGTGGAGCAGCCAGTATGCCATCCAGCCCTCGAATGGGCCGCAGGCTCTACTCTCAGGGCAAAGCTGGAGGAGAATCCAGACAGAGGAAGTACTCCACCGGTTCCCTCAACAACCTGGGGATGCACAGCCGCTCTTTGCCTCGGCTACACAACGCAGTGGAGCCCCCTGCTCTGTCACTGCCATCACGTCATTCGGTAGGTTCCCACAGAGGAGTGGTATCAGCAGGACAGAGGCGCAGTCTTTCCTCCCTTGAGCAGCCTCCAGATGTGACGGTACCAGCCAGTATGCCCAGCACATCAAGGAGGTCCAGTCTGGCCTCTCTGAGCTCTCTGGGTGTAGAGATGGATGGGACAAGTCTAGATCTGGGCTTAGGGGAGAGAAGGATGTCCTTTGGGAAGAGTGGATTGAGTCCAGGACAGAGGGTGGGTAGCATCAGTTCTTTGAATGGGAAAGAGGAGCTGAGAGACTACCACCAGCACCAGAGAGACGAGCGGCTCAGGGAGCAGAAAGTTCAGAGACTGGTGAGCAATTCTTAACACAATCTGTTCATTTTACATCACTTTATGTCACTTCACCAATTGATTAAGAAAAACTTGGTGAATCTCCTTTGTGCAGGAGTGCCAGCGTCTAGAGACCATTCTGAACTTGTGCACTGAGTTTGGCCAGGTGGTGAGAGAGCCAGCGGGCTCATCTGTTTCTGATCTGCAGAAGATCAATAAGGAGTTGGAGAAGCTGCAGGTGTCGGACGACGAGTCTGTGTTCTCTGACTCCCCCAGCAGCACTGCTCCAGACAGCTGCTTTGGGGCCAAAGCCAGAGAATTCCAGCTTTCTGAGGAGCAGCAGGCTGTTCAGTGTCAGCAGGGCAGCTACAGGGAGGCCAGGTCCCACTCACCTGCTGTCAGCCTGAACAGCAGCGCCCCCTCCCCCTCAACCCGCCACAGAGCCAAGGTAAGCTCCATCCACTGACCTTTGACTTATTAGTCATCCATCCATCCATCCATCCATCCATCCATCCATCCATCAGCCATCCATTCATTCACCCACCCATCATCCATCCATCCATCCACCCACCCATCATCCATCCATTCATTCACCCACCCATCATCCATTCATCCACCCACCCATTCATCCATCCACCCATTCATCCATCCATTCATCCACCCACCCATCATCCATCCATTCATCCACCCACCCATCAGCCATCCATTCATTCATCCATCCACCCATTCATCCATCCATCCATCCACCCACCCATCATCCATCCATTCATCCACCCACCCATCAGCCATCCACCCACCCATCATCCATCCATCCACCATCCATCCATCCATCCATCCATCCATCCATCCATCCATCCATCCATCCATCCATCAATCCATCCACCCACCCATCATCCATCCATCCATCCATCCATCCATCCATCCACCCACCCATCATCCATCCATTCATCCACCCACCCATCAGCCATCCATTCATTCACCCACCCATCCATCCACCCACCCATCATCCATCCATTCATCCACCCACCCATCAGCCATCCATTCATTCATCCATCCACCCATTCATCCATCCATCCATCCACCCACCCATCATCCATCCACCCACCCATCATCCATCCATCATCCATCCATCCATCCATCCATCCATCCATCCATCCATCCATCCATCCATCCATTCATTCACCCACCCATCATCCATCCATCCATCCACCCACCCAGCCATCCATCCATCCATCCATCCATCCATCCATCCATCCATCCATCCATCCATCCATCCATCCATCCACCCACCCATTCATCCATCCACCCATTCATCCATCCATTCACCCACCCACCCATCATCCATCCATTCATCCACCCACCCATCAGCCATCCATTCATTCATCCATCCACCCATCCATCCATCCATCCATCCATCCATCCATCCATCCATCCATCCATCCATCCATCCATCCATCCATCCATCCATCCATCCATCCACCCACCCATCATCCATCCATCCATCCACCCACCCATCCATCCACCCACCCATCATCCATCCATTCATCCACCCATCATCCATCCATCCACCCATTCATCCATCCATTCATCCACCCACCCATTCATCCATCCATCCATCCATCCACCCACCCATCATCCATCCATTCATTCACCCACCCATCATCCATCCATCCATCCACCCATCCATCCATCCACCCATCCATCCATCCATCCATCCATCCATCCATCCACCCATCCATCCATCCATCCATCCATCCACCCACCCATCATCCATCCATTCATTCACCCACCCATCATCCATTCATCCACCCACCCATTCATCCATCCACCCATTCATCCATCCATTCATCCACCCACCCATCAGCCATCCATTCATTCACCCACCCATCCATCCACCCACCCATCATCCATCCATTCATCCACCCACCCATTCATCCATCCATCCACCCACCCATTCATCCATCCACCCATTCATCCATCCATTCATCCACCCACCCATCCATCCACCCACCCATCATCCATCCATCCACCCATTCATCCATCCATCCATCCACCCACCCATCATCCATCCATTCATTCACCCACCCATCATCCATTCATCCACCCACCCATTCATCCATCCACCCATTCATCCATCCATTCATCCACCCACCCATCAGCCATCCATTCATTCACCCACCCATCCATCCACCCACCCATCATCCATCCACCCACCCATCATCCATCCATTCATCCACCCACCCATTCATCCATCCATTCATCCACCCACCCATCATCCATCCAATCATTCACCCACTCCATCCATCCATCCACCCACCCACCCATCATCCATCCATCCATCCACCCATTCATCCATCCACCCATTCATCCATCCATCCATCCATCCATCCATCCATCCATCCATCCATCCATCCATCCACCCACCCATCATCCATCCATTCATCCACCCACCCATCATCCATCCATTCATCCACCCACCCATCAGCCATCCATTCATTCACCCACCCATCATCCATTCATCCACCCACCCATTCATCCATCCACCCATTCATCCATCCATCCATCCACCCACCCATCATCCATCCATTCATCCACCCACCCATCATCCATCCACCCACCCATCATCCATCCATCATCCATCCATCCACCCACCCATCATCCATCCATTCATTCACCCACCCATCATCCATTCATCCACCCACCCATTCATCCATCCACCCATTCATCCATCCATTCATCCACCCACCCATTCATCCATCCATCCATCCACCCACCCATCATCCATCCATTCATCCACCCACCCATCATCCATCCATCCATCCATCATCCATCCATTCATCCATCCATCCATCCATCCATCCATCCATCCATCCATCCATCCATCCATCCATCCATCCATCCATCCATCCACCCACCCATCATCCATCCATCCATCCATCCATCCATCTTATACATGCTAGTTGGAGGCTGCCAGTAGAAACAAGAATTGCCAACCTTTTTTCTAACATGTGGTGCTACATTACAGAAATGAAAAGTAGAGTTGACACAGTTCAAATGTGATGATCTACAGTGTTCTACTAGTGTTCTTCCCTTATGTAATTTGTTGTTAACCTCAATGGTGACTTATTTGTTTCTTTTTCATTTGTAAGCCACTTTGGATAAAAGCATCTCCTGAATACATAACATAAACAACGTAAACAGACAGATTTGCTCTCCTGGTCTATATACAGTACATATAAATTTACTGCCGTTTAATAAATCATTTCAAAGCCATGACTACAGGAGACTGGACAGAGATGGATATCAACACTAGCTTAGTAGCTTATCTAATAGTGGTTGTCTTAGACTTTGGTCAAAAAATAAAAACACGTTTTAGGAATCTTTAAAGTTTTAAACACGGTGACTTAACATGTTGGACCACACGTTGTTATTTCCTGTTACAGAATGATAGATCCAAATCAGTGAGGACCAATACGAGGTCCTCCTCCTGTGGGATGATCTGCTAATAGTTTGTTTACTCATGTTTGTTTACCTGTTGTAATACCAGAGTAATTTATTTCCCATGGTATTTCCGACTCACATTTCCACAGAGAGATGTTTAAAAAGTCTGTTTGTTAAATCAAACACCAGCTCAGATGTAGCATCAATGAATGGGTTAGTATTGTCTGAAAAGCTTGGTATAATAAGCACATAGAGGAATTAGTAGTTTGTACTTTTTTTTTTTTGATGAATTTGACCTGGTTTTAATCTCATCACCTTTTTTGGGTATCTTACAGGGAGACGGCTCACTGCTCCCTCTGGAAAAATAAATGAACCTGTTTAAATATCAAATGATGTGATTTTTGCTCCCAGAGAGGCAACTTTTTCCACTCCAGCTTTTCTCCCCCCTCTGAATCAGCAACAAGCCGATGTGTCTGGTTTTAATGAAGAGTTTTGTTTCAGAGCCGCACCATTCAAACTCCTGGAGGAGGAGGGGGACAGGAAATGACTTGATCCCGCTGTGAATTAGCGTGTGCATGTGTAGGAATGCCTGTGTGTACGCACTGCAAAGACATGCGCTTTTCCAGATGTTTTGAACTTTGTGCTGATGCAAAAGAAGATGCAAAGTTTCAACAGAATGTAGTTAAAGCAGGTAATCCCTTTTTATCCAAAGTACACAACTTTAATGTAGTTTATGAGTCAGCACAGGTTTACAAACCCTAAATTATCAGTGTTGCATCTCATGCATCCCTTGAAGAGTGCATGCAGGATGGGAAAAGTTTTCACGTCACATCTGACCATTAAATGATTCACCTGGATCTTTAAAAAACACAAATTGACCAGAAATCTCAAAAACATCCACAGATGAGTGAGAATGAATGCTTATGAGTTGATGCCAGATGGTGCAATCAGTGGGAGTGTTTTGGCGTGACTGGCATTACAGAGCACTGATAGATTTCCATTACATGAAGTGGAAAAGAATCCCATCCTTGTTGTCAGTGATCCAGTGTTGGATGAGTTAAACTGCAGCTGCTGTCATCTAACTTAATAAAAGTGAACATCATCGACTGGCAAATGATTCTAACAAAAAGAAAACTGTTTCTTCTCTTGTCTAAATGCTTTCATTGTAATAAAACAATTAAATTAAAGTTTTTTTGTACAGCCTCCAGATCCAGAACTTTATTTGCATTCCTGGTGTCATTGCAGGCTTTGGAGAGTGTGCAGCTGAAACAAGAAGTGACTCACATCGAGGAAGAAAGAATTCAGGTTCTGAACAACATCGAGGAGCTGGAGCAAAAGATCAAAGACTTGGACAACCAGATGGAGGAGTCTCTCCGTGAGGTGGGCATCACGGTGCAGAATGTAAACACAGCTGGCATCTCAGCAACTTTTTTTACGTGCTGCAGAGACTTTTCTGTGTAGATGTCTCTGCCTGCTTGCAGGCTGTCGTCATGCATTCACACAGTTGGCTTTTCCTTTAACAGCCACAAAGCCCCCTTTAAAAGAAGCGAGGAGAGTCAGATTTCACCAGCACATTTACAATCTTCACATTTAAAATTACAGTTTGAGGTTGCAACACAACAACTATTTCTTTTACTGGTGCAGAGGCTGAGCCCAAAGTTCAGACTCTAACAGGACAGAAGGACTTTAAGTCAGAAGACACAAGATCCATAAACAGACTGAACCATCTGGTGGATTTTTTATCCTCTTCTTCTGTATTTTTGTTAATTAAATAATTACATTGTGTAAAATATGTTTTTCCTTTAAGGACCAGATTTTAAGATGGACCAGATGATTTGTTTTACGTGTGGTTTATGCTTAAAACAAATCCTGAAGGTGTGTTTTCAGCGCTGTGCTGCTGCTTCCTGTAGATGGAGGTGGAGTGTGCCCTGCTGGATGGAGAGCAGGAGTCTGAGGTGAACCAGCTGCAGAAGGAAAAGGAGCTCCTGGATGAACTGAAGCGGAAAATTCACAGTGCTGAGAAAACAAGTAACCCTGAGTCCAAGGTAAATCTATGGAATCTATATGCAATAGGTAAAGCAACTATGTATTATCTAAACAGAAACACACTTCAAAAGGGCTGAAAAATCTCCTTATAGGTCAGTATCTCATTGAGCTACTGGCTACAAAGCGCAAATAGTATTTGTGAGGAAGTTTCCAAACGTTCATGATGGTCTTCCGTTTCCTTGTTCACCCGACAGATTTCTTCTCAGATCTAGTCCCAGAGTTGTTATCTGGAAACTTCTGAAACTTTTAGATTTAGTTTCTGAGTCAGAATGAGCATGAGACAAATTTGTGAGGTGTTGGCAAACAAACTGGGACATTTTGCATTGTGATTTTGTGATAAGAAAATTTACTTAACAGTCAATTTTTTTTGCAACTATGTGAAGCCATCCTTATACAGAACTCATAGAAGTGTCAAATCTACCAGTTTAGTGTGTTTTCTAATGAAAAGTTACACGTTTTCTTGCAATTTTGTGTTTCTAACTTGTCACCAGCAGTCACTGCCCAGTGAGCTGGTTTTACTGCCGTATGAGAGAGTTTAAATTCATATTGTGCACTTTATATATAGTGCAAAATATGTGATAAAGCCCTGCAGTGAACGAGAACAACACTGTGAAGCACAGCCTGAGTGAGGTTAAAACCTGCTATTAAACAACTTCTATAAAAAAAACCTCACCTTCCTTTATTTTATAACTAAACAATCTCCTTTGGATTTTCATAGCAGGCGCTTTCAGCTCCAACTGAAACAGGTGGATTATGTAAATCATAGCAGTTTAAAAAACCCACTAAAAGATCTCACTAACTGCCCTAAAGCCAACTAAATAAATGCATTAATCTCTTCAAATAAATGAATAAAAAGGCCGTGCAGATGAAACAATCTCCAGTTTAGTTGGCTCATTCACACACTTCTCATTTCTCACCTTCAGTGTCTGTTCCTGTTTTACCCACTGGGTTTATTTTTGTGCTTTTATTAATTTTTTATCTTGTTCCATCTAATTCTGGATCGCTCAATTTATATTTATCTCATCTCAGAGCTTCAGTTAAATCTGCCGTCACTTTGAAAATCAAAACACTTCTGTTATGTTGTATAAATGTAACATTCGGCTTTGAGGGAGATGCATTAAATGAAAAAACTCACATTATCAGGAAATAAAAAATAGCAACACAAATCACATTTAGTTACAGTCACAAAGTTTGTTTTGTACCCAAAGTAGATCAGATCATGCATTTCCATATAAGTTATAATTAACTATTACTTTACCCAATCATACTATCTGAAGTCAGCTGAGATTTGTGTGTCTTTGGGGTCTCAGGAAAATGAGGAGCAGTCCAAAAGTTCTGAGGATCTGGAGTTTCAGAAGCTGGAAAGAGAAATTAAACAGGAGGAAAAAGAGAGTGAAAGCCAGGAGCTGCTGAGAGAGATCGCAGAGTGTCAGCGTCTCACTGTCACACGAAAGGTACAGCCAGAGGGTTTTCATTCATTAGCATGTTGTGCAGTGCTGCCATTGCAATATTCAATCGTGCAAATAAAATATACTGCCAATTTACAGTCTAACATGCTTAATTTACATATGTTATTTATTATAGCAATTAAAAAATAGCTATACAAATAGCAAGATGGCGCAGAGGCATGAAACAATAAAAAGCATGCAAATATTATAATATTCTGTATGCTTTAGAAAAGCACTTTTATACATTTTCCTGTATGTTTTACACTTTGTTCTCATTAATCTAACTGCAGGTTGTGCATGAAAATAAAGCTGCAAAATACTGAGCTCAATTGCTGTACAAAGCATGAACTAACAATGGTAAGCATGCAACACCTGAAGCAAGTAAAAAACATGTTCCTGATTAAAACTATACAGACATGGGATATTAGAGTATTCCAATTATGGATTTACAGAAACACAAATCTCACAGAACTGGAGATTCTCTGCTTGTTTTTGTTTCGTTGCTTCTGCTTCAACACATCTCTCCCTGCAAATTTCACCACATTGTTTTTGCCTTCTTTTATTTCTGAGTAAACAGGCGTTTAGTCGTGATGCTGCGTTGATTATTTCCCACAGGAAAGAATCATGACTCTGAAGAAACAGTCCTCACAGATCACTTTACAGGCTCAGCAAGAAAGAGAGAACTTCCAGAGAGAGAAGAACAGTTTACTCATCATGCTTCAAAAGGTTAGAAAATCCTTCATATTACCGATCGTAAGATTCACATTTAAGCTTGAATTGAAAGCATGCTTTTTGTCTGCAGGAAAGAGAGAAGCTGATTTCTTTGGAAGGAAAGTTTGCAGAGTTGTCTGAGGGGCAGAATTTCACCAACAACCCTGTAGGGATCAAAGAGGTACTAAGACCAGTTTTAGGATGTTTACTGTTTTGACCTTTGTGTTTTAAACTTTTGTCCTCTTTTGTGATTTTTCTAATTTGTCCAATAAATGCAGCACTTGAACTCCCTGAAGGAGAGAAGAAGAAGCAGCAAAGAAAACTCGTCTCACTCAAATGAAAGCTCTCCTCAGAAGAGAGGCCAGCAGCTCCTCGGCTCTTACGGCAGATCTTTAGGCCGCACACTTCCTCCGAAGGTCTGGTTTTTCTAATAATATCTGAAGAGTAAAGATTCAGTTCAATGTATTTCAACTCTGATCCTCTTTAAAGGCGTTGATTATTACTATTTCTCTAATTTTACATTTTCCTCATTAGCAGTTGAAGTAAAGTTTCAAAACAACAGATTCAGAGTGAAACTGGTCGTTCCAGTTCTGGCCTGCAGAGGAGAGGATTTTATTACTCTCAATATCTGCAAACAGAAAACTTCTGTCCCTTGAGAACGATCCACCCAAACCTAAAATCTCTCACTTGCAACACCCATTGAGCTCATAAAATACTTAGGCAAGAGACTGTTGGATTTGTGCTCCTATAAATCTAAATCTACTGTAGTGTGTAATGTATTTTTATTTTATTTTAAGGCTCACCTGCCTTTATCCCAAAGCTCGAGCTGTGGCAGCGTCATCCCTCAGGGCTTCAGCTTCTCTCCTCGGGAAGTAAACACCCGCCGGCTGTCCAAGAGTGAGTCAGAGTGACAAACTTCTTCCTTGTCTGAATGAAACCTCGGTAGCGGTTGTAGTGTGTTTGTGTAGCTGTGTGACCAAATCAGGGCAGTCATTTCTGTGGCAACACAATAATTAGTGGCTCTCCAGAAAGGAAGTTACAATCAGTCCAAATGTGATATCAAAACCCTAAACTTGGTTTAACAGCTAGATTGTACACAGTGCTGTCACGTCCTGCTTGTCGCTGATGTATTCTTCTTTTAGCAGGCAATAACCACACCCACATGAACGAAGACAGACAGAGGCAGAGTGATATTTGCTGCAGGATGGTCTCTGAACCCAACGTGTTCCTGGACTCGTTCTCGTTCCCAGACAACAGCCAGGCCTCGGACACCATCAGCGTGGAGAGCTCTGACAGCCTGGAGACCAGCTTCTCCGCCTGCTCCCCAGACAACATCTCCAGGTTAGAGAGGTGCTGTTGAGCCAACACACATTCGTTTTCATTCAGATTTTGCTGCAAGCTGTTGTCTCAAGTGGAAATACTACAGGTAGAAGCCGAGCATAAAGAAGGCAGGACAGGATGCTGAAGTTTTGTTTGCAGTAAATTCTTTACCTTATTAAATATGCTCAAAACAACACGCAAGCAGCAGGTGTGTTCTTATTTTGTTCTCTGTCATCAGCGCCAGCACCTCCAACATGGCGAAGATTGAGGAGATGGAGCGTTTGCTCCGAGAGGCCCAGGCCGAGAAGCAGAGACTCCTCGAGCATCGGGTATGAGCCAAACCTAAACAGGATGACATGCTTGTTTTCTCAGTGGATGTTAATGGTTACCATATGGCCTGTGCAGGAGCGGGAGATGGAGATGCGTCGGCAGGCTCTGGAGGAGGAGAGAAGAAGAAGAGAGGAGCTGGAGAAACGCCTTCAGGAGGAGACGAGCAGGAGGCAGAAACTTGTGGAGAGAGAAGTGAAGCTCAGGGAGAAGCAGAGGTCACAGGTACTCAGATGAACACACACAAAGCATTAGATTTAAATCAGAGTTAAACTTTTATCACTTTGATTCCTCCTCAGTCCCGGCTGTTGAGCCGCTACCTCCCTGTGAGAAAAGACGACTTTGATCTTCACGGCCACATCGAGGCAGCGGGACACAACCCTGATGCCTGCTTCCATCTGGCCATCACCGACAAAACCTGTCGGGGCTTTCTGGTCAAAATGGGAGGGAAGATCAAGACGTGGAAGAAACGCTGGTTTGTCTTCGACCAGAATCGCAGGACGCTCACATATTACGCAGGTCTGTAGCTCCGTCTCTCAGGTTACTGTTGATGTGCAGCGCTGCTGCTGCAGCAGAGATGCCACTTTGAAGCTGGACCAGGATGTGTGGGATGTTGAGGACCAGCTTTGATCATGGTTCTGTTTATATTCTTTGCTGCAGACAAACATGAGACCAAGATGAAAGGCGTCATTTACTTCCAAGCCATAGAGGAAGTGTACTACGACCATTTAAAGAATGCACACAAAGTGAGTTAGATTTATTTGTGTGTGTGTGTGTGTGTGTGTGTGCGTGATTTATTTGCAGTAACGTGTGGTTTTATCCACACAGGCCTCGTCTTTCTAAAGTATTTCACATCTGCTTGTTCTCTTCTTGTCTCCCTCCGTTTGTCTCCCTCCCTCCCACACATGCTTCTCCTCATCTCTACCCTCTACGTTACTCTGTTGTTCCACATGTTTCCATTGACTTTCCCTCCCACAAAGAGCCCTAATCCTTCGCTGACCTTCAGCGTGAAGACTCACGATCGGGTGTACTACATGGTGGCTCCGTCTCCTGAGGCCATGCGTATCTGGATGGATGTTATCGTAACGGGCGCTGAAGGACACATGCATTTCATGGTGTAACAGATCAGGTCTGATGTTTATTTGGTAACTCTGAGTCAGGCGGAGAGAACGTCCACTTATGTGCACTTATCAGAGCAATAGCAAACACATGTAGAGCCGAGCTGGATCAATATCAAGTCAAAACTTTAGATTCTGTTTACACTTGAAGCCAGTTACAAATGAGCATGAGGACATCATTTATTAACTGTATAATTGTATATAAAAAGATAAGAATTGATATTCTGATTTTAAAAGTCAGGTATTTTGATAAGTTCAGACTAAAGTTCTGCAGACGTGGATCGAATTGTTGGAACCCATCTGTTGAAAGAGAACAGTGGACACTGAAACAACTTGAAGCTGATTAATAAATAAACGTTTAGTGCTTCTTCTCCAGACGATTCAGCTGATGCTCAACAGGATTTAGATCAGGGCTCATAGAGGGCCACTTCAGATAGTCCAGCGTTTGGTTCTGATCCATTCATAGTGTTTTTAGCTGCATTTTGATTCATTCCCTGAGACTGATGTCAACTTCCTGACACTGAGCAGCACATCTCGATAGTCTGGAGGTTTTATTGGATCCTGAATAGATTAAGACACCCTGGTCCAGATGCAGCAAATCAGCCCCAGAACAGAACCAGGCCCCTTCCATGTTCCACAGTTGGTCCAGTTCTCTTTTCTTTGTATGATTAATTTATATATCTGTGATGCAATTTGCTAAAAGTTCCAGTTTTGTCTCATCTGGCCAAAGAGTGTTTTTTTCCTGAAGCTTTGTAGCATTTTGACTAAATCCAGTCTCACCTTTTTATCATTTGCTTTAAACAGTGCTGCCCTCTTCAGGTGTCTCCCATTGGCTCAAACAGCAACAGGTGTTGTGATCTAATAGGTCATCACTGAAGATGAGAACTGGTTCTCAATTGGCCTACCTGGTCAAATAAAGGCTAATAATACAAAGAACGTACCTTGACCTTGAGGAGAGAATTTCACCTCTTTGCTCTTTGGAAGTTGTTCTGGGCTTTTTGGTTACCATTCACATAATCAGTCTCTTCCATTTGTCCTCTTGTGTCCATAGCTGCAGGCACACATTCTCAGCAGGGGGTGCTGAGAAAAGAAAAAAAAAAGCTGAGCTGGACTTCAATTGCAACTCGCTATGTACAAGTGAAGCATGTAGTATATGCATTGATATGAGTCTCATTATTAGAAATCAAGACAAAATCCTGAAACACAACACAATGAGACACTCCTGTCAACACACCCCTGGTCCCAGTCATCACTCTCGGGTTGCTGCTACTGTTTTTGTTGTGGTGACCAGACTGGGCTGCAAGTGTGCCTCTAAGTCACTGTTGCTGCATCTCCTTTTGTTTTCTTCCCAAAAAACTCTAAAATCCGCTTTTGATCCATTTGTGACGAATACACCTTTGAGGTCACCAGCAGGGGGAGCTGCAGCACCCCTAAATCCCACAGCACTGCCTGTGTCCAGTCCAGGGAGGCCATCTACAGTCAGTCTGTCCAGCTGTAGTCAGAGGAACATCTAGCTGCTTGGAGATGGTCTTCCATCCTTTACCATGCTGGTCAATAATCATCTTTCAGTGTGGTACACACCATGGAACCAGTCAGCACTGTGACTACTTTAAATTCTTTAAGTAGGCAGACTGAGTGACTAGACTGAAGACACCTCTGATCCTGATTACAGAACACCCCTTAGTTTATAATGTCCCTCTATCTAGACATTATTAACCTATTCTAGGGGTTTCATCATTTTAGTCCAGACCAGTTTCATTAGTTTGTTATTTTTATTTTATTTTCCGTTGAACCACAATTCAAAAGCAGTGTCTGATTTTCATTATTTGATTTTGAGTGAATTATTATTATTACTTTAGTCAGTTTCATTCAGTGACCACTGTGGAGATGATCTTTCTTTAACAGCGGGGTCTGAAGAGTTTAATCCACATCTGTACATCCATCCTAATTCTGTTCATATAAGTCTTCTAGTTTTTATTAGTTTCTATATTAAAAACCAGAATAAAATGTATATCCTGTGAATATCAGGCTGCATCAGTCCTCTCTGTATTTGGAGTTGCAATAATGCACTTTTTACAAGTATTATATTCAAATGAATTCAGTGTTACATTTATCTCATTTTAACTGCTGCTCTCAGATCACCATCATAAGCTGATCTTATCTTGAATGTCCTCCACAAACATTCATTCAAACAAGTCTGATTAAATGATGAAAGGAAGATTATCACAATCACGTTTTAGATATTTTGTTAGTTTTTCTTGTACCCAGTGTTTTATTCATAAATATAAAAGACAAACAAAATCCCAGTGGCACATTATTACACGCTGTTCAGCACGCTCCCTCTGTCTGCAGTGGAGGCTGCAGGCCTGGCGTGAAGAGGCCATGTTGTGCAGCAGCGATGCTGCATGTACTGCGTCACCATGTGTTTGTCACACTAAAGCAATTCACTTTTTCACCAGCAGAGGTCCTCAGTGCAGAGGGATGGCATTAGAATGATGTAATGCTCTAACTGCTCAGAGTCATTTATATAAATAATTAGTTTTTTATAATAAATGAGTCTCCACCTTTAACATTTTTCAAGTTTTGATTTAAAACATGTGCAGCTTAAAGCACGACTATATCAAAGTTTAGATTTTCTGTTTTGGAGAAAGTTTGTGTTTGCAATTTTGTTTTTGAATGTCTTAAATGTCATGTATTTTATGAGTATATTAATGGACTATTTGCATCAGTATTTGACAGTGAAAGATGACTTGAACATCCAGAGAGCAGCTGTTGTCCAACAGACTGCAGGGCTTGCTGTTTGTCTCCTGCAGAGTCTGATCATGCAGGGCTGAGTCGTGGGAAGGTTCTCACCTTCATGCTGTTATTAGCAGTAAAAAGATTTTAACATAAACAAATCAATGCATGTATATTTTTAATAAACTTCATATTTTGCATATAAAGGTGTGATTTTAGTTGTCATGATTCAGGTTTTTATACTCCACAATAAATAATTCTGAATTTAAAGCTTTGAAAAACCTGTTTTTTATATTGTTGAATAATGCTTCTGTTGTAAAGAAAGGAGACATGTTTACGTTATACTGAAGCAAAAGGGTTAGATTACCTTTTTTTATGGACTTTTTTTTTTTGTTTTTTAGCACTAAAGGGAGTCCCAGCATGTCAGGTTTATTGTGTATCATGTTTAAGATTAAAAAAAAAATAGGAATTAAAATGAAAATCTCAAAAATATGGGAACGTTTTACTGCAAAGTTAAACTTTTTACCTTATATTATTATTTTTAATATTAGTATTTTACCATATTTCAACCTTTATTAACCCACATAGATAAAAATGCAAACAGGAAAATAAAATCAGGTGTTCATTTTGTGGGAAAGTTTAATGGTTAAAGTATTTAAGAGTTCAAGAGTTAATCCAATGTTTATTTAAAGTTAACTTCCAGCTCAGAGTATATTTGGCATTTAAAATTTAACCAACCTATTGGCTGAAAATCCTCAGAAGATTATAATAATACCTTAATTATTTTATGTAAATCATTTAGAGCTGAGTGCTTATTAAGGCACTTCTGTTTTAAACTCCTCCTCCTGATACTTGCAGCCGTTCATTGGCTGACCTAGTGAGGTTGGCATGGAAACACAGACTAAAGCATGCTAAATTAGGTTCTAAAGAAGCACGTCGTCTCTCTAGAGGCACTAAACAGACACAACACATTCAGGCCATCAAAAACCTGCGTGCCCTCGGTGCGTTTATGCTGCTTTAATACATCTAGATCAAAGAGAGGCCTGGTCTCAGTGAGGCTACGCCGTCTAATGGAGGGAAGTGTAAAAGTGACTGAGCTGCACTCAAGGCTGCTGAATTATCACTTATAGGCATGCACTCCTAAGGAATCATGTGAATGCATGTTGACAAAAAGCAGCATTCACTGAATATTTGTTCCTTTAACAGCTGTGGGAATCAGATTCACACCAACAATTGTCTCTAATAAACACTGTAGAATATACAGAATATTTACAACACTCTCCCACAACGTTGGCGCTTATTACTGGCCAAATCTCTGCTGTAATTTGCATTATTATGTGTCTAAATCCTGTTAAACATGCTTTTTTAAACCCTCTAATCCTACAGGTGTTACTGAGAAGCAGATGTGTTGTGACAGAGCCTGTGGGGGGAACTGTTCTTTTCTCAGCTTTTCTCGCTTTCTGTAGTCCAGATCGCCACCTCGTGTGGTGAATTCCTCGTGTTTTTCTCAGGCGAATCGGGGTCCTCTATTCTCGGCTTGCAGCCTGTGGCTTTATCCAGGAGACAGAGGTCTTTTGTGTCATTCTGCAGCCTTTTTTTCTGTAATTTAGTGAAGCATTCAACCTTTGTTCTTTACTTAAGAGTTGCCTCGTGACTAAGATCAGCTCCTGTCCTGAATCAGAGCTTTACACTCATCTCTTGCTGCTGTTACATTTACTTTTGCACATCTTAGTCCTTGTTGACAGTCTGATCAGTCAATGTCTCTTCTGTTAGCTTCCTCTTATCTGCAGTGATGTTAACCTCAGCAGATCCATCTTACTCTAAAAATAGCAATGACACACATTCCTGGACCTTTTTCCTGATAAAAAGATATGCATGTAGAGTTTTCCCTTGAAGCTGATTGGCTGAGCTCAGCTGACATTCAGGCTTACTATTCAGGTCAGTGAGCTTGGAGTGTGAATGATGTTGGACTAGAGCCTAGGGTGTATAAACGGTGAGTAGTGCAGATCCAGTATAATGTGCTATTTCTGAGCAATCTCAAGCAGAATGAAAGAAAACAGAGTATAATGGACGACTTAAGCCTCTTTCTAAGTACTCATGTTGTTTTATTGATTACATAAGAAGCAGAACAACACCGATGACGTCTCTACACAGAGATATTGTTCTCGACTGAGTATAATTGAGATTAATGTGCCTGTGTACGAGCTAGAGATCACATCTCACTGCTCTCTCTGTCCCACTCAAAACGCCATTCATAATGGGGGTCTTTCTGGTCCACTTTCACAACAACCGTCCGATGAACAGTTCACAGTGAGATGTTATATCGTTACATATGAGCAGGCGCTGTACAGTCCAATAACTTGTGCAAAAATGATGGCACGTTTTTCTGCTACATAGATCCATCGATAGGTGTGGAATGTGAGTTTGGTTGTTGCATTAATTTACACACATCCTGCTGGTTCATCTCCTGGCATAAATAAAAGGTGAGGGGACTTGCTGGAAGAAAAGACAAAAACACTGGGAGCTTCCTACAAAAAGCGGGAGGTAACAAAAGTTAAAAGTTACTGTAGAAAAGGCTGAAAAATAATTTTGAGAGTCTGTAGGAAAAGCATCTTGATTAAGGCACTTTTCCAGTTTGTGTATGCGTGTATGGTCGGGTTTTCTTTGAGCTTTTAGGTTTTGAAGTGTTCAGGTGTGACCCTTGAACCTTTCCTGAGTTCGTGTCCGGTTGGCTCAGCACCAAAGAGCCAGGCTGCTGCTCCAGCTCCCTGTGGAGATGTGTTGTGCTTGGGCTCCTTTCCTCTTTGCTTATTGTGTGGTGAAGCCAAGAGACGGCAGAATTACAGTACAGAAACGTGACTTTTAAAACGGTGGTGTAACAAAAGGTTGCAGACAGAGCTGTGATCTGTTTCAGTCTTTATTATTTCCTTATCTGGCTGTTGCCACCTGTAGCGGTGGGTTTATTCCCGGCCCTGCGGACAGGAACCTTAGACACGGGGATCTTCGTACGAGGGGTTTCTTTAGACTGAGACATTTGTGAAGGCTGAGTCCCGTGTTTCACAGGGATCTTTGAGTCACGTGTTGAACTTGTGAAACCTTTTGATTGCTGAAGCTGCTGACTTTCCTCCTGTGTGTGTTTTGAGCTGGGTGCATTTGCCTCAGATGCACTGATTTTATCTTTGTTGCTTGCATCATGTGAGTTGAAATTGGGCCCCTCCTCCTGCATAGGAGTAGGTGGGTCTCTGCTTGGTTCATCGCTACTATGCTGGCTTTCACGCACAGGTAGCTTTCCCACTTTTCCTCCTCCGACCACAGGTATTTTACTAAGCCCTGATGCTTTCGATTGTGTCGGCTTCTTCTCTTTGGAGAGCCCCTGGAGGCTCATTTGTGACTCGTTGTGTAGTTCTTTTGTTTTTGGTTGCACAGCCTGGCTTCCCTGCCTACCTGTGCCATCTGGGCTGTCAATTGATGCCGCCCTCATCTTAGAAGACTCACTTGGACAAGGTGCAGGGGGAGAATGAAGAGAAGAGGCAGGGCACGGAGCCGTAGCTGCAGAATGGGTTTTAGGCTGGGAAACTGGAATCTGAGCAGAGACAGGAGAAGGTTTGGATGCAGAAACTGGAGCAGAAATAGGAGCACGAGAGTCAATAGATTCCATCACAGGGATCTGAGCTGAGGCAAGAGGGGCTTTAGAGACAGAAACTGGGATCTCAGTGGGATAAGGTGGAGCTTTAGATGAAGAAATCTGCATTTTAACGAGTGCAGAAGGATCAGAAGCTACAGAAACTGGGACTTGAGTGGGGGTGGGGGAGACTTTAGGTTGAGAATCTTCTTTTTGAGCTGCAGCAGTAAGTTCCTTAGATACAGAATTTTGCATTTGAGCAGGAGAAACTCCAGAGGCAGAGATTTTGACGTGACCCAAAGCAGCTGGAGTTGCTGATGCTGTAGAAACAGCATGAATGCTGGCAGCTGGAGTCTGTGTGTATGGAGGGGGCATCTTATCTGAAGGGACTGCTGTAGTGGGTTTAGTCATGGGAGGAATTTTATCTATTACAGTTGAAGACGGAGCGGGAACAGATGCAGGGCTGGGTTGTGTTTTAGTTGTGGCAGTAGGGTCTGAAACAGTTACAGACGAGGAAGAGGTTTTATTCAAGTCCAGATGGGCCGAGGTGATTGGAGGCTTGGAGAGCGCTGTGGATACATAGCCTGAGGTTGTAGTTGTTGTAGGAACCGTTGTCGTCTTAAAGGAAGTTACCAGTGAAGGAGAGCTGGGCTTAGGAGGAACCACACATGTTGTTACAGTCTCTGGGGTTCTGAATTCTGCAGCTGTTTTGCTGAAATTTGTTTTTTCCAGGCTGGAAACTCTAACTGCATCTGGTTTAACAGGTGGAGGCTGGGAAACGGGAACGGGGGAACTCTGGGCTATGACTGGAGATTTAGCTGACACAGCAGGTGAAACCGATATGGGATTAGGTTTACTTACAGGAGCTGAACTTGGAGGAGGCGATGTGATCTCTGAAGCTAGTTTGCCTGGATAAACTGAAGGAGCCTTGTTTATGGAAGTCTGTGTGTTCGCTGGAGTTGTGGTGATGGAGGTGAAGCATGATGTGGACTGAACTGTCGTTGAAGTCGAAGGTGCTGCTGAAGCTGAGAAGGTTGCAGGACTAGTTGAGGGTTTAGTTGTGTTTTGGATGCTGGTGGAGGAGTGAAAAGCAGGAGTAGAGTCTGAACTCAGTTTGACAGAGTGAGACGTCAAAGTGGATGATTTGGTGAATGTTGTGAGAGTGTCTGGCTTGGTAATGGCACTAGAGGAGAACGCTACAGAGGAGGGTTTTACTGTAGGAGCACTGCTGAAGGTTGAGAACGTTGGGGGTGAGATGGTGGACTTGGAGAAGAAGGACGATGGAGTAACATCAGTGCTGAGAGCACTGCTAGCTTTCCCCCACTCTGCCTCCACGTCAGCCATGATGTCACCCCCTGAGATTGAGTCAAAGGTCAGGAGAGATGAGATATCTGCCAGCAGGGAGCTCAGGCTGCTGTCACCGGGTACCAGTGGTGGGTCGGAGCTGGGAGACGGAGCCATGTTTGTTCTACTTACATTATCTGTTGTTTCCTTGTGAGACTCTGATGGAGACATGGCTGCACTGTTAGTTGAGGAGCTGTGGAGTGGGTCGCAGCTCTCCGTTTCAGGGCTGTCCAGAGAACGAGGTTGGCATTTAGGTGTTAGGGTGAGGTCCTCTTTGATGATTTCCACACTATTAGCTCGAGATGACATGAGCAGGGGGCTCGGAGGGGTTTCCTCCTTGTCCTCTTTGTCTTTGGATCGGAACTTAACGTTGCCAAAGAGGCCCTTCAGTCCACGACGTTGCCGACCCACCGGCTGGGACACGGTGTGGACTCGGCGGTCCCCTGTTCCCCTCCGGCCCCCCCTGAGCAGCGAAAGGAAGCCAAGAGACTTGGCTGAGCTGGCTGAAGAGATGGAGGTGCGAGCAGGGGCGGAAGCCAGAACGCCATCTTCACCAAGCGTTTCGTCCTCTGGCTGCTCCCTTTCTCCTTGTCCTGCCTCTTGTCCATTCTCCTTATCTGCCTCAGAATGTGGTGCAGGACTCTCTGGTGATCCATCCGAGGTTTTGCTGCTGATAACAGGGGACTTGTTGTTTCCGTCCCCTTTGCTTCGGATAGAAAATATGTTACCTGGCTTGCGTTTGCCAAACAGCTTGAATCCTTTTCTGATTTTTCCACTTGGCTGCGGCTCATTAGGCGGGGGGTCCGTGTTTTCTGTCTGTACATCCATCGTCTCTCTGATTCCCCCTTTTATATTGTATCCTTCAGTCAGTTAATATCCCCAGTCTTGTGGATGAAGCATTTATATCCAGAGGTTTTCTCTGTGCCTGTCTGAGCTGCTCTCCGTGGGTTTCTTTATCAGTTGCTTGTATCCCTCCCACTGCCTATCTTTCCCATCCAGCCTTTTCTCCTCTATTTCTCCCTTGAAAGCCCCTCCCCTTTGCCTCATTTTTTTTGTCTGGCTGCCTGGTTGCCATAGCAACTGAGGAGCTCAGCAGCTTTCGTCACCGTTGCAGAGCCAGGGGCTGTCATCGGCCCACTCTGACCGCAGTTTTCTCTTTCCCTCCATCTGATGACTGTGTTTACATAAACAGGGGAAACAAACACTCCATTAATGAGCCCAAATTTGACTTCTGAATAATCTGGCTTTATGTAAACGTCTCAACCGGATTCTGTTTGCAGCCTACAATATAATAATCCTTATAGATACTGCACTTTTCCCCCCAGCAGCATATATACAATTCCTTCAGTCAACAGAAAATTTAACATAATTGTAAAATCTAGTAATTTACATAAGAAGCATCATTTTATAATAATAAAAAATTGAAATAATTTGGCATTTTGAGCCATGTTAAAATTCTATTACTTTGCTTTCTGCATAAAAACTGCACAGCTCTAAAACTCACACATAATTAGATATAAAAGGAAAGTATTATTTAGAACTCAAATTAAAGAACCCGACTTAAAATACCCCTTTAACAGTCATAATAATATGTAAACAAATTAAAAATACATGTATATAAATTTAATGAAAGGAATTATCGTTTTTTAAACCAAATCTGTAAAATAAAGAGGAACACGAGCGGCCTCTTGTGGTCGTGTTGAGAACAGCATGTGGTCCAGCTTGATATGAACAACAAAAGGAGGATAGAAAGTCTCAGAATAAAGCTGCTGTCTCATCCACGTGTGTGTAAGTGGGTCAGCTATCCTCAGGCTGTGTTAAAGCACAGCTGGAGATTCAAGGCTGGACTGAAATGTTCAAACTAAATGTTATAAAGAGCCGAAATTACTAGATGTGTTGGACTCCACTCTCCATGCAAACTGTAAACTTTAATGAATAAAAACTTAACAATACAATAAAATGGTAAATTGTTTCATCAGTGATGTTTACACACACATGCATGTCCAAAAATAAATAGATTTTCTTGTTGACGTCTAGTTATGCCTCAGCTGTTTTAAGCGTTCTGCTCAGTGTCAACATTTATTGAGTCACTATGAATGTCTGTATAAAACCTCCTGCTGGCCTTTAAAAGAAGTAAACAATCTGTTTGTTTTTTTCTGTTTTTCTTTTTATATACCAAACTCTGTAAACTGGAAATAGCCTTAAAAATAAAATAACATGAAAAAAGCAATTGCTCTGAGAATATCAGTACTCTGTTCAGATATGTTAATCAACTCCAGTACAGTAGAGTCAAACTTGTCAAAAGTCTGTAAACTTGTGTTTTTATCCTGCCCAGAGTGGATAACCCATAAATATCCTGACTTATGTAAGCTTTAAATATTTGTGACAGAAAGAGTCTCTGTGTTGTGTCTTTTTTTAAACATCGTGCTCCTCCAGAGCAGCCTGCAGGGCGGCCTTGTTGTTCTCCTCATTGTCATGTGGCTCAGAGGGAAGCGTGTCATATGTGCGATGGTACAAAGACCGAGTGACCAAACTGATGATGAACATCTCCATGATCATCATCTGCTGACTTAACACTGCAGAACAGACACACACAGGAGAGACGAACATTAAATAAATAAACAGTGTTGGATCATTTCAGCTCTAAAACCAGAAGGAATGATTGTTTCTTACTGGATCCACGGGCTGTAGAGGAGAGAGGAGGGGAGCAGGCGATGGTTCCATCTAAGGCCAGGATGTTGATGATCGACGTCTGCAGCTGACTCAACACAAGTATCAGCTAAGGAGAAAATAAAGGCTTTAACACGTGGGGAGTGGATTTATGGAGTCAAACCGTTACCAGTGAACTGCTATCCTGCAAATGTCTTCAGTTTTTGTGTTTGAGTCAAATAATACAAACACATAACGTCAAGTAGTATTTTACCATCAATTAGCTGAAAACTCTTCATGCTATAAATGATGAGCTGCATCGCTCACGTCCTGTTTTTGAGGATTTGTTTTATTTTTCGTTTCCTGATATACTTTCTGTTACTGTTCTTTATATATGTTAGAATATTGTCCCCTCACTTTTCCACTTTTTTCATTTATAAGCAAACATGGCACAGCATGCTGACACAATCCAAAGAAAAAGATTCAGACAGCTTGATCAGGATCACTTTAACACTGGTGTCAAATCCTGGTCCTCCAGATCCACAATCCAGATGTTTCTCTGCTTTAACACACCTGATCTGAATCAATCGCAGGCTTCTGCTGAACTCGAGGACAAACCAAACAGGTAAATCATCCTCTGAATCAGATGTGAGAACAGAAGAAACAAGGCTTTTCTCAAGGACCAGGATTATTGGAAACTCAGGAAAGTCTGAATACCAGGAAATATAAAAACATGCAGTAAGTCTTTAAAACTATTATGAAGAAGTGGGTGTAGGAGCTGTTTCTGCATACTAAATATGAAAAAGTAAATATTTAATTTGTCTGATTCAAAAATAAGCTAGCATCAAGGTTATTTTAAAAATAAAGATGTTTATTTAAACACAAAAAACTAAAATCCTCCGGGGGGAAAGCATATGAAGGTCATACTAGTAGTAAAGACAGCAGAAACCTAACAAAAATCAAATATTTCAATACAAAAGAGTCAAATAACTTAAGGTATTATTTGAGGTGAGGGAATCAATTGATTGGAAATGTCCCATTTATGTATCTGTTCCACATGATGCTCTCTAAGCCTCTGGTTGACTCACTTGGTACATGGCGTATTTAGGTACGATGCTGATGCTGCGTAGCAGACTGTTGGTGTTCATGAAGACAATGGCAACAGGCCAAAGGGAGGTGATGGTGAGGATTCCAATGAATGGGTTAATCCAAATGGCTGCTCCAGTGATCTCTAGCTAAAAACACAAAAAACATGAATATCTGCTCATTTATTGTCATTTACACATGTCAGATACCGGTACTTACATCAGAAAGGTTAAAGTTTCCATTCATCCACAGGATTACAGAGAGAATAGAGAGGGCTGTTTTTAGTATCGCGTACTGTAAAGCACCCAGCTTCAGCAGGAACAACAGCCGTCTGACAAGTACAATAAGAAAACACAAGTATTAGTGTTTACAGCCATAAGATGATAACATGGAGTCAAAATGAATGAGAATCTGTTCCAACAAAAGCTGGAAATTCCTGAAAATTTCCGGTTTAGGTCACAACAAAGAACAGCTTGGAATTATAAAACAGCCCTGAAGTCCAATGTAATGGTAGCAGTACCGTGATATGGAGACACGGGGTAGACAGGGGCAGCAGCAGCAGCACGGTCCTGTGTTGATCCGGAACGTTTCAGTGGAAAAGCGATGCAGAAAAACACTGCTGCCTCCCAACTCCTCGATCAACAGGACCAAGACCTTATAAACCACCACTGCAAAATAACTACACGAAGAAAGAAGTCATTTAGAAAATCAATACACTGATGAATGTTTAAGGTCAATGGTCAGACATTCTCCTTTAGTAGAATTCATGGATCCATCAGTTCCAGCCAGTGGCCCAGGATGGTTTGGACATTTTTTCCTCTTGAAAAATTAAATCATCGTATAAAAACTGCCCTTTGATATGCCATTTGATATTCAAATGTATTTGCTGATTTGAAACACTTAAGTTACAAAAAACAAGGAAGTGAGAAAATACTTTTTCACAGCACTGTATGCATTTTTGAACATATTTGAAAACAATAATAGTATATTTTATTTTCTTAAATAATGTAAGTATCATAAAAACAGATCAGCTACACTTGGAAAATGTTCTCATTCTGTAAAATGTTTATATATTGTGGTTTAGTTAATTCTGTCTTGTTAAGCAGCAAAACTATTATTATTATTATTATTATTATTATCATTATTAGTATTGATGTTATTATTATTATTATCATCATCATCATCATCATTATTATTATTATTATTATTATTATTTTATGTATAGAACTTTGGAAGGAAGTGTTGGTGACTTTAAAGGGACATGAGGGAGCTTTTGAAGAAAAGTAATAATTGCATGTTCAGTTTATTTAGGTTAATAAGTGATGAAGCATTTTAAATCAAAAAGAATGAGGCCACCCATGTATCATTCCATTATCTAGAACAGGCTGTGAGCTGTAAAATGTTCTGCAATTCGGGGTCCGAATTTCCCGCGCTGTCCTACGGATGTGACGTCAACTGACGCTTCTGCGCGTTCTCAGGCTAAAAAAGTAATAATAAATGTATATCCAGCAGGTGGCAGTATTGCACCTTTGTGTAGTGTTGCTAGTCAATGGCGGACTTCCTTATCTAAACCAGTGGTTTTTCTCATAAAACTGGTGTTATTTGGCAGCGTTTATGGAGCTGAAAACCTCTCTGATGGATTATAAGGGTTTCACAGAGCTAAAGGTGCTGTTATAGGCGACCGCACAGCAATCTGTCCATGTTTATGGTCTCGGCACTGTAGGCCAAAAATCCCGGACTGTTTCCTAGACCTCAGTCCGCTTACAGTGCATCTAAGGCGGCTCTGCTGCGCACGGACCTCCGGGTGCTACGGAGCTCCACTCCGTGATGTGAATTTGAGAAATCTAGGGTAATATATGCGGCGGGGCATGATTCTATCACGCTAGATTTCTCAAATTCTCCTCCTGGTGTCCGAGAACACCGGCTGATTAAAGCTTTTAGCAATACAGGCAGCAGTGGAAGCTGGAACATAACGGCTAGCGAGATTAGCTCTGTTAGATCGGCTCCCTCAGTCTGATCGTGTGTGTGTGCGTCGCGGGGCATTGTTTTACTATATTTCCTTTTGTATTAATAAAATATATTTTTATTTATGGAATCATGCCTTCGGCTGCCTTTGGTTGAACCCTTATGAACTAGTGAGAAATTTGTGCACGCTCCCGCTAAAAGCTGCAGTTATTCGCAGCGCCAGGCGCGGCGCTCATGAGGTTTGTTTTTCAAAGCTCCCTCATGTCCCTTTAAATGTTTGTTGGGTAAAGGATGAAAGGTGACACTACAGGACACTTATGAGAACAAGTATTAGTAGAAATATAAAAAGTGAATTCTGTTTATCTTACAGGAACAGGCCAGCTGAGCTGTTTAAGTGAGGACAAACGCCAGAAGCAGTGAAACATCTTGTTATTGTATGATCTTTGGCTTCTGCTTTCGCTGGACAGCTGCTGTGGCGAAATAGAGACAATCACAACAACCTTCAAACTAAGCCTTTACAATCAGATGGTGCCCTCTTGTGGCGAAACTGTGACATTACAACAAACTTTAAAGTGATAATATGCAACTTTTTCATATTTTTAAATCTTTTCCTTGAGCCAGTCTGTGCTAATATGACCCTTTACAGAGTTAATGAAAAGTCACTTAGCCCCATCTGGTGATTAGATCCGGAATACCACGATTGCAAGATCTCCATCGCTGTCACGGTACCCAGGAAGTCACGTGTCTCACGAGGGTTAGGCTAACCCGATGTGGCTAGCTGTTATGCTAGCACTAGAGTAATTTTAGCTCATGATTCCTGCTTTTTTCAATCTCTTGAACACAGCTGATTTCTTTGAAGGAGTAAATAACCGCTCCTGTAGAAAACTATGAAGGCTGAGGAGACATTTTCAACAGATAGATTTAGCAGTTTCTAAGCTGAAACAATGGGCTATTTTATTTAATGCAGTGATTTTAAACGGACACCAGAGGGAGCCCAAAACAAGAAAAACTGCATATTATCACTTTAAACCAAGCTTTTACAATCAGATATTGCCCTCTTGTGGCGAAAGTGTGACATTACAACAACCTTCAAAATAGGCATTTCTTACAATCAGATGTTGCCCTCTTGCGGCGAAATTGTGACATTACAACAACCTTCAAACTAAGCTTTTCTTACAATCAGATGTTGCCCTCTTGTGGTGAAATAGTGACATTACAACAAACTTTAAACCAAGCTTTTCTTACAATCAGATGTTGCCCTCTTGTGGCAAAAGTGTGACATTACAACAACCTTCAAAATAGGCTTTTCTTACAATCAGATGTTGCCCTCTTGTGGCAAAAGTGTGACATTACAACAACCTTCAAACTAAGCTTTTCTTACAATCAGATGTTGCCCTCTTGAGGCGAACTAGTGACATTACAACAAACTTTAAACCAAGCTTTTCTTACAATCAGATGTTGCCCTGTTGTGGCAAAAGTGTGACATTACAACAACCTTAAAAATAGGCTTTTCTTACAATCAGATGTTGCCCTCTTGTGGCGAAATAGTGACATTACAACAAACTTTAAACCAAGCTTTTCTTACAATCAGATGTTGCCCTCTTGTGGCGAACTAGTGACATTACAACAAACTTTAAACCAAGCTTTTCTTACAATCAGATGTTGCCCTGTTGTGGCAAAAGTGTGACATTACAACAAACTTAAAAATAGGCTTTTCTTACATTCAGATGTTGCCCTCTTCTGGACGAAAGTGAGACATTACAACAAACTTAAAAATAGGCTTTTCTTTTAATCAGATGTTGCCCTCTTGTGGCGAAATTGTGACATTACAACAACCTTCAAAATAGGCTTCTCTTACAATCAGATGTTGCCCTCTTGTGGCGAAACAGTGACATTACAACAACCTTCAAACTAAGCTTTTCTTACAATCACAGATAAGTTTTTAAGTGAAGAAATTAAACATTCAACCTTCACAAAACACAAATATTGACTTTTATAAATGTTGCTGAAAACTAAAAGCAGTAACTAATACTGTACACAAGTGCAGTGTCTGTAGTTTAAAAAACAGAATAATATTTTTTTAAAATATCAATAAAAAAAACTCTAACCCAATATTATGATTTATTCAAACATTACCTGCTGTTCTACCCCTGTTAAAGTGGCATTATTTAAAGCATACTGCACACCACTATACACTGCACATTTATGGTCATTTTATAAAAAGTCCAGCTTGCACAGGTTCCAAGTGGCTTACATTGATGCAATGAGAATCCTCCTCAAGATCCCTAGGGGTGGAAGCGCTAGTCAAATGTTTGTTTCTATGAGAGTGTGCACTTTTAAGAAACCTAATGTTTAAATTTATGCGATGGCTGGAAGAATCTTCCAATAGCATTATGGCTGCACTCTCGAATCCCACTGTGAGTTGCTCTCGCTATACAGTATATCTAGGCTGAGAATGCACTGGTTAAAATGTTTGGGAGGGGTTGATTCTACTAGTTAGTTGGGTCATCTTTTACGGGCACTACAGTTTTATCCAGTATTTTCTATATAGGATTTTATTGTTGCTGTTTTTATGTTTTTATCTAAGGTTTTATGCTTTGTGTTTCCTTTTTATTGTCTCTTTTATCTGTGTGTTGTCTTTTTTAAAATGGATTTTCTAGTATGCCAATAAACGATTGATTGATTGATTGATTGATTGATTGATTGATTGATTGATTGATTGATTGATTGATTAGAATGAATAATAATAATAATAATAATAATAAAAACTTTAACCCAATATTATGATTTATTTAAACATTAAAATTAATAATAATAAAAAAACTTTAACCCAATATTGTGACTTATTCAAATATTAGACACCATAAATAATTATCATCTTGTTTTTAAGTTTATTTTGGGCAAAGGTGACGCTCACATTTACAGTAATCACTTCCATTCTAGAATTTGTTCAGAAAAACTCTTATCTAGATGTAAAGGACATAAAACTCACCAGTTAGACACCATGTCTGTAAACATGACCGCCCGAGGAATCCACATCCCAAAGCAGGACATGGTGGCAATAATCTGACAGAACGGAAAATACATAAAAGTTCAGAAAACCTGCTTTAAAAACACATTACACTTTCTGTTCCAGGTTTCATAATAGGGCCTTGTTATGAATGCTTACAGGTGCAGCACCACTTATCCAAATGATGGTCGTCTTCTTGGGATAAGGCAGCTTTTTATAAATAAATGCACACAGTTCCAGATACAGCAGCAGGGACACACAGGACATGAAGGTGAGAATGGCGTAGAGGCAAATCCCAAACATATCTAGTTCTGATTTTTAATAAAAGAGAAAAAAACACAGACAAAGGGGTTTAGACAACAGTGTAAACTATAGAATAACACATAGCATGACTTTCATGTTCATAAGGGCAATGTTCGTTTAAACGTTCATGTCATTAGCCCAGACGGATTGATAAGAAGACACTATCAGCGAGCAGAAAAATGTGGGTCACTTACGTTTTATCATGTCGATAGCCAGAGGAGGCTCTCCCAAACAAGTCGGGTCGATGGTGCTGTTGGGGAATTCCTCCATGGTGAAGAGATCTGCCTCCAAATGAATTAAATGAACTAATGAGGAGACTGTAACTGCAGAAGACAACCTGCTTCCTCTTCAGATCAGCAGGTGATCACACTGAAATGCTCTTTAGACTTAAAGTGAGCGTAAAGTCACAGCGGAGTGACAAATGTCCCAGGGTTCTTAGCTTATTCATTCACAGACCGAAATCACAGCGACGACAAACATCAAGGTCAGAGATTTAGTTATAAGGGTGAGAAGAGAGCTGGACTTTGGCAGGGTGTGTGATTCCTCCACACAGAGGTTTAACAGGCATTAAAGAAATAAAATCTGTCAGCAGCATTTTACAAGAGGATTGCTGCCGTCTTAAAATGACTCCAAGCTTCCGAACTTTACATGGGTTCATGGGAAGATCAAATTTCAACCCTTTACACCAGCTACTCCTTAAATGGTTATTTAGGTGTACATTTAACCCCAGCCGCAAAATGTGGCACTTCTTCTATTTCCAGGGTCAGATATGGCAGTAAATTAAAAGGCAGTTCTACCAAAATAACCACATAATGAGAAAGTAACAGCAACATAAAGGGTTATAAATAACGTGACATTTCAGAGACTGAAGCTGTCTTAAAACATCAGTAATCCACTTTGTTACTGGGTTCATTTAGACCACGTAGATCAGTGCATCATTCCATCAAAAGTCAAACATGAAACAGTGACTGGCTATTTCTGATTTTGAATTTTAGGCTCAGATGAAAAATATGAAATGGAAAAATGAACCACAGGAACAAATTAGTTCATATTTAACTGAGATCAGTCCTGACTCGATGGTCTAGCATACTGTTGGTGTGTGTGAATGTTCACTCCAGGTTTAGCAGATCTACACTGGCTGCCTGCTCATTTTCTACTGATTTTAAAATACTTTGAATAGTTCGTCTCCCCACTCTTTACCTGATCAGCTTGACTTTTACAACCCCTAAAGACCTCTGAGGTCATCCACACAGACGCTCTTGAGGGTCCAGTGAAGATCTGGTTTCTGCAGCAGCAGATCCTCGAGTCTAAGATCCATTCTGCAGAATCTGTAAGTAAGTAAAGTTTATTTATATAGCACCTTTCACAGAAAAAAATCACAAAGTGCTTAACAGAAAACAGAATCAAACATGATAAAACAAATAAAATCAATTAAACAAACAAAATATCATTACAAATCAAAATCGTTAAACAACAACAAGAGAACATAAAAGAGTTATTTAAAAGCAGTTTTAAATAATTGGGTTTTCAGCTGCTTTTTAAAGGAGTCCAGACTGTCTATACAGCGTAAAACTAAAGGAAGTTCATTCCAAAGTCGAGGTGCAACAGACAGGAAGGAGCGATCACCTCGACTTTTAAATCTGGTCCTTGGAACTGTTAGGAGATTCTGGTCTGTGGACCTGAGAGCTCGGGTTGGAGCGTACGGCTTTATCAGTTCAGTAACATAAAGAGGAGCTTGACCATGTAGGGCCCTTAAAGTTAGAGTCAAGATTTTAAAATGAACTCTACATTTAACAGGTAACCAGTGCAGAGACCTCAGAATAGGAGTGATGTGATCTTTTCTGTTTGCTCCAGTGAGGAGCCTCGCTGCAGAGTTCTGGACCAGCTGAAGGCCATAAAGGGCTTTTTGGTTCAAACATGTGAAAAGTGTGTTACAGTAATCTAGACGGGAGGAGATAAAAGCATGAAGAACCATTTCCTGTTCAGGTTTTGACACCAACTTTCAAAACAGGAGTGGACCCAGAACAGAGCCTTGGGGTACCCCACAGAACAGATCTGTAGTATCTGACATGATGTTGTTTATATGGACACTGAAACTTCTGTTTGAGAGGTACGATCTGAACCAGTCTAAAACTGTTCCAGAGATCCCCACCAAGTCACGGAGTCTGTTCATTAAGGTGCTGTGATCAACAGAAAGGTCCAACAAAACTAAGACTGTAAACTCCCCGGAGTCTGCTGCCATCATGATGTCACTGGATACTTTGAGTAAAGCTGTTTCTGTTGAATGTTTTTTACGGAAACCAGATTGGAATTTATCAAAAATGTTGTGTTGTTCCAGAAAAGAGACCAGCTGATCAGCCACAACTCTTTCTAAATGCTTAGAGATATAGCTCAGTTTGGAAATGGGCCTGTAGTTATTTGGCTGAGAGGAGTCCAGACTGGGTTTTTTAAGGATGGGTTCAATAACAGCGTGTTTAAAGATGGAGGGGACGGAGCCGGTTTGGAGGGATAGATTGATAAAATCAACAATGCATGGGCTAACTAGGTCAAAAGCTTTAAGAAGCAAAGAGGTTGGGAGAATATCAACTGGGCTTGAAGATTTTTTCATGTTTTTAAGAATGAGACACATGTCCTGAAAATGAACAGGTGTGAAGAAGGACCAGGTATGGAAAGGAGGAGGGTGGATGGGAGAACAGGGAGCAGATGGGGGTGAGAAACCTGACCTGATGTTTCTAATTTTGTTGTCAAAGAATGAAAGGAAGTTGTTACAATCAGACCTTGAGAACACAGGGATTTGGGGCGTTTTAGGTGAAACTATCTGATTGATCTTGTCAAACAGAACTTTGGAGTTTTTATTTGAGGAAATCAGTTGAGAGAAGTAAACAGCTCTGGAGCTTTTAACCATTTCATTTAAAGATGTTATCAATTCCTTAAGGTACAGTCGGTGAATTTCCATCTTTGTTGATTTCCAAAGCCTCTCAGCTTTACGACATGTCCTTCTGAGATTATAAATATGTTCGTTCATCCAGGGACTGCTCCTTCTATGAGATACCGCTGTTTGTTTAACTGGAGCTACTTTATCTAAGATAGTAAAACACTGCTGATTAAATGACTGGATGAAGGACATCTTCACCATGAACTAAGCTTCTATCAAACATTGCAGAAAAACCATCAACTGCTGACTGATTGATGATGAACTCAGTTTGTGAGGGACAGGATCAACGTTAGACTGAATCTTAAAGAAAACCCAGCTGTGGTCACTCACATGAACCTCTTCAACATGTAGCTGATTGATGTTTAGTCCCAGAGAGAAGACTAGATCCAAAGTGTGACCCATATTATGGGTTGGTTCTGAGACGTGCTGTTCAAGGTTAAAAGAATCAGTGATGGATAAGAAATCAGCTGCTGTGTGACAGACATTCCACTGCTCTTCTGGATCTCCAGCAGCTGGTAGAAATGCTGTAATGTGACAACAGACTGCCGACGGGAGACATCGTTGGATCCAACATGAATGATCACTCTTCTGACTGAAGTCGGGACGGAGCACAGCAGACTTGGAAGTTTCTCCAGAATATCTTGAACGGTGGCCGATGGAAAACACTTTGTGATGACGTTGAAGAAGCGGACGTTCCTGATGATTGAGTCACCAACCAGCAGAGTGGTTGGGGAGAACAGTGGACGAGGCGAAGAGGGTTCTGGGTTTGATCTTTCTGGGTTTGTGATCCTGCGGGGCCGAGGAACTGGAGGGCTGGAGCTGGAGGGGCTCTGCTCCTGAGCCAGGGCAGGAGGTCCAGCGGAGTGTCGACGCACAGCTTCCTTCAGTGTTTTGCATCGGGCAGTAGAAGTTGAGGTCCGGGGGTGGAGAGAGATGGTGGAGGCTGTTTCTTACGAACTACAGGCTCCAGACACACGGCTGGTGCTCCACCTGCTGATCCTCTGTCCTCCTCACCTCCCTCCACAGGCTGTGGTGATTGAATGGGAGGAAGGGGCTCAGAGATTGCAGCTGATTCTTCCTCTGCCAGTGCAGAGAAGCGGTTAGACAGGTTGAAGTCAGGTGGGGTGCTGGAAACAACAATCTGGTCAGTCTTCCAATCATGGGCGGATCTAGAGGGAAAGGCCAGGGGGGCCCGTACCCCCCTGACAACTAGCTTGGCCCCCTTGTGGTCCCATGCTAAGTGCTGAGTGCTCTAGAATGTTCCCCTTTAAAAAAGCAGCTGGCCCCTGCC
>SSNR01000087.1:1844900-1900907 GCA_006937965.1 Callopanchax toddi | reverse complement strand
CCCCCCCCCCCCCCCCCTCTAATTTAGGTCTAGAACTGCCACTGCTTCCAATCCCATCTGTTATGGGATTCATGGGTTTCAATCCCATCTGAAACCTCACTTCTTTACATTGGTTTTTAATTCAGGTTCGGTTTGAGTCCCAGGGTTTGGGTTAATATGTCATGCTTTAGCTTGCTTTATTTTCATGTGTTTTAATGTTTATTTGTATTACCTCGTAAAGCACTTTGGTTAGCTTTGTTGCTTTTAAATTTGACATGATCAGAATCACTATTTGGTTCTGTGACCTGTTTGTTGTAAAGACTGGAGCTAATTTAAGATGGTAACACACTCTGGTCTGGTCTGGACTAGCCATCAGCTCATCAGCCCTATAGGTGTTCATCCTGAGGAGGTGATTGGCTGTAATCTGCCCTCATTCCAGAACCTTTTCACCTCCAGGAGGAAGCAGGCAGCTTATGGAAGATCCCTCTCATCCTGACACAATCTGAGGTTTTACCTTCTGGCAGGAGGCTGAGGTCCATCAGGACCAAAACCTCAAGACACAGAGACAGTTGTTCCTTCCTCGCTAGCAGACTCATCAACAGAGCCCCTCTAAAGCCCTGGGACCTGACTAGTCCATTAGCATGCTGCTCTGGTCACTTTAACACATTTGCATTGTGTATAAGTGGATTACTGCTGTTTTCTCTTTTTCTGTCTCCCATTTATTTTTATGTAATTATTGACTTTTTGCACTAAAATGCCAAAACAAATTCCTTGTAGCTGGATTGTGTGTCTACTTGGCCATCAAGTTTTATTCATTCATTCACGTAAATGTCACACAGTGGAAAATTTTGTTGTTTTTAAAGTTTTAGTTGCATGATTTATCTATTTTTTATACTAATTTATTGCATGTTTTTAATACTTTTGTGTGTTTTTAACCATTTTTTAAATCACTGTGGACATTCTTTTAAATGACTGATTGATAATGACTGTCACCTGTTGCAAGGTGGGCGTGGCTGGGAGGCAGGTTATTTAAGGACCATTTAGGTTGGCAGAAGGGAGGAAAAAGAGGACAGACACAGGACAGGGGCACAGGACTGAGGAGAGAGGCCAGGAGGCATCCCTGGCCCCCCGGCCTGGAGATGAGAGGCCCCCCGGCCTGGAGATGAGAGGCCCCCCAGCCTGGACATGAGAGGCCCCCAGCCTGGAGATGAGAGGCCCCCCAGCGCGAGACATGAGAGGACACGCCCCCATGGCTGGAGAGGAGACGCCCCCAGCCTGGAGATGAGACTGAGGACCTCTAGGACTGGTTCCTTTTTAATTACTTTTTTTTTTTAAATCTAATTTTATTTAGTTTTTAGCTTTTATTGTAACTGGCAGGAATAGAAATAAATTGTCATTTGTTTCTATTTTTTGTGTTTGTGTCTCTGTGCTCTGGGTGCCTGGGTTGTTGCCTCCCCTTGTCTGTGAGCCGTGGGGGTCTTTCGGCGAGACCTCCCTCGGTCACATAAACATTATTTCACCAAAGTAAGGCCATGCAGATCAGCCATCAGCTACATTTGAATTATTTATCACTTTTACACAGAAACACTCTTAAAAATGACCCCAAAAAACTTCCCTTTAACTAAAAAATCAATCATTTACATCCATAAATGATTTTCACGCTGTCTTTAACTCACTGTGTGGATCACCACACAGGAAAGACAACAAAGCATTCATTGACCAGATTGGTTGATGATTGGAACTTTTTACAAGCAAACCAATCCCTTAAAGGGGGAATTATAGTTTCATTGTAAAATCCTGGGTAATCTATAAGCTGAGTATTGCTACTCCTCCTGTGCATCCTGCTGAGGTCATTCAACTTCTCTAATCAGCTCATCCTGTTTCCTTTGTCAGTAAAAAAAAGTCATCATAAGTCTCAGGTCTTAATGCAGCACAATGTTCTGTCAATATTTAGCTCGCTCTGCTATAAACACTGCTCAAGATTAGCTTGCATTATTGGTGCCTTATTATTATTTTAGTGGAAATATGGCTTCAGGGAACTCCTAAACTGATTAGTTGTCTTTACTTCTGTGAGTTAAACCCTGACGCCCAGCAGGTCGTAGATCTGTTAGTAAATGAACACAGACGGGTATCAGAATGGCTGTTCGTTTAGAGGACATGGAGTGTTGTAATAATTTGTGCAAAGGACGGCAACATTTCCTCATTAAAAATGTTAAAGTATACACCGTAGTAGTGTTGTACTTTTTATGAGGTCATATCCTCCTGGGACCTGAACTTTTTTTTTTTTTTTTGCTGGTGTGAAATTTTTATTTCCTTTAGCTATTTCAGAACAGTCAGATCTCATGGATATTCTTTTTTAAAAGCACTGTTTTTGAATAGTTCAAAATTAAAATTAAAGAAGTTGAAAACTTTCTTGAAATATCTAAAAAAAAAAAAAAAGGTATTTAAATCCAGTCTGCCTAAATAATAAAAAAGGATCTAAGTTCAACTAAATATTATAGAAAAAGAAGAAATGTTCTTAGTAAGGAATACAGGCTCCTGTCATTTTTGGACCCACTTTAGAAAAGATTAGATGGATTTTCCTCTCTTTTTATGAGACAGCAACACATAGGCTTCCCATCTTCACCTCTCACTGTCCGTTGCTTTTATTGGATTATTTTCTTGTGTTTAGGTATTTAAGCAACATGTGGTGGAAATAAGTTTTTAATCCACTGCTGATTTTTCTAGCTTTCCTCACTTGGAGTGGAGGAGTCTGTAGTTTTCACCGTAGGAACAGAGACAGAATCTAAAATAAATTCCAGAAAATCCCATTGTATGATTATTAAATAGTTTATTGGTGACACTTGTCCTCATCCATCCTCATACGGTGCAGTCGTTCTGCCCCCTTTGCAGGAAAACATCCCCAAAGCCTGACGTTTCCTCCTCTGTGCTTCATGGTGTTCTAGTGATTATACTCATCTCCTCCAAACATGGTGAGTGGAGTTTATAAAAAGTTCTGACCTCATGAACTTCCCCCATGTCTCCTCTGGGTCCTCCTGATGGTCTCTGGTGAACTTCAGATGGACCTGGACATGTCCCGTCTTCAGCACGGGGACCTACTGCAGGATTTTAATCCATGATGGTGTAGTGTGTACTAATGGTGACCTTTGACCCTGTGGTCCCTCCTCTCTTCAGGTCGTTGACCAGGTCCTCTCCTGTAGTTCTGGGCTGATCCCTCACCTTTCTCCTGATCATTGATTCTCCACCAGACCAGATCTTCATGGAGCTCCAGTCTGAGCGAGACTAACAGTCATCTGGAGTTTCTTCTATTTTCTAATCATTGATCCAACAGTTGTTTCTTCTCACCAAGCTGTTAGCCTGTTGTCCTGTAGCCAATGCCAGCCTTGTGTAGATCTACAGTTTAGTCCCTGGTGTCCTCTTTGGTCTCTGAGAGGGAGGAGTCTGAGTGTGGTCAGGAGTCTTTATACAGGTAACAAACAGGTGTAATTAATACAGTAGAGGATAGGAGGGCTTCTTAAAGACCAACAGGTCTGTGAGACACCGATTTCCTGCTCATTGGTGATCAAAAACTTATTTCATGCAATAAAATTCTAATAATTTAAAAATCAATCAATAAGAGCTTCAGGATATTTTTGAGATTGTTCTGTTTAGTTGTTCCTATGATCTGAATTTACAGACCTCTCTACGCTGTATGTGGAAAAACTTACAAATAATCAGGGGATATTAATATAAATATCCCAATTAATAAAAATAATACCAGCCCTTTAATCCACACTTGGATAACTATGCAGTAAAATGTGCTAGAAATTGTATTTTAAGTGCAAAACTTTATATATTTATTTATTTGTGTCAAGGCTTATACATGCATCAGTGTCCATAAAGGTTACTGACAAATCCAAAAATCTAAAGCACTATAAACCATTCTTCATTAAGCTCAGCCACTGAAGCTGAAGTCATTAATGCTGATGCTGGTTCTGACAATCTGAAGAAACATGGCCGTGTTTCTGTTGTTTGTCCAGCAAGAATGTGAAATTTCCCTTTAATCACATCAGTGTTTTATAAAGATGAGTGACAGCTTAGAATTCCTGTACATTATCTTTATTATCACAGATCAATCAGTTCCATTCAGCGTTTTTAATAATTAAAAAAAGGCAGTTATTTACACACTTACAGCTGAAGTTAAATAATGTGCATTAGGCTGAGTTCAGTCAGTAAACTATTCAGTACATTTACATCAGCTAACAGTCCACAAATCATTTATCTACTGATCCCAGGCTCTGTGCCTCGTGTCCACTAACAGGAATGTAAAATAACAGATAAAACTCTCATCCCTGATTTTTACAACAGTTCAGGTTTAAAATGAGACCTCACAGCAGAGAAGAAGAGAAAATGCCCCTGAGCTTTCCGACCTCATCTTTAAACCACTTTAATTCATTTTATTTGCTTTCAAATAAATAAAAACTGGTCATAAAGAAAAACAAACACTGAAAACAAACCTCATAGTGCAATGAATGATAATCTCACTGTCTTTGATCCTTTAACTGGTCGCTACATCTTAGGCTGATGAGATGCACAAAACTAAACTGCATTAAAAGTAAAATGTAAACAGAAGATTTGAATATTTTCTAAGGTGAACCGTAAACTAAACGTGAGACCATTTGAGAATTCACCACCAGTCTTTATAATTGCACTGTATTCAGAATTGAAATGTTAAGTTATTTTTATGTGAGTTATACACACCTTGTGGCTCTAACCAAGTGTATTTATTAAACGCTTGATTAATACTGATAAATCCTAGTTGAAAACTGATTAATGTGTATAAATAAACAAAGACATACTCCCAGAGATTTGTTTTCCTTTAGATGCAATAAAAATAACATTGTTTTAATGTCTTTAGCGAATAACAAAGACAGAAATCCTAAATCCGCCGTGCTTCAGACTGTTGCAGTCTACAAAGTCCCTGTGGAGTGTTTGTTGTCATGACAACAGTATTGTTGTGGTGCCAAGTACGGTCCTGGAGGTATTGATGCTCCTGGTTTAAGGCATCATAGATGATATATTTAACAGATGTGTGTGTGATCTGCTGAGACAGCCAACAAAAACACAAATAAACACACACGAAGGAAACGTAACGCTCATAAATGGAGGAGCACATACCTGCTAAGGCTCACTGTCCATTGTCACAGCAACTATCTGAGCACCGTCTGAAACAAACAACATGATAATCAGCTGGAGACGGCTGCTCCTCAGTCAAATCTAAATTAAAATTAAAATAAATTCATAAATATACCAGTTTTCTCCTTGCTGCTCTCCTCTGCATGAGGAACGTTGTTAACACAGGGGTTGGTCTCTCCATTGGCAGGGCTGTGATTCAGTCACAACATTTATTATTTACACTCAATTTAAAAAGATCAACGATGGTGATTTAGAGATGAAAAAGCTAACATTTTTCCATTCTGCTGGAGGATGCTGTTTGCCTGTTCAGGATCTATGTGCACCAGTCTGGTGATGAAGGAATGTCCATCCCCCTGACTGGAAACACAACAAACGTTTAATGTCAGTCTACGTTTTTAGACTGAATGCAGCATGTGTGCAGCATTGTTGAACACGTTAAACTTACCTTGAAAAAACAGGAAGAATCCAGTACTTTGCCTGGTCTCCAAATACCTGCACCATATTTCTTTTAAAGCCAAGAGAAAAGCCACTCTTGTCTGGACCGTTTGCAAAAACAGGAGCTCTGAAAGCCTCTGAAGAGAATGGATAACAAGGAGTTAAGAGAATTTTTAAAAGACAAAACAATAAGCTGAATGAAGAGTAAATAGAAATGCAGCAATTCTAGTTTTGGGGGCCAATACAGATTTCTATTTCTTGCACAGCTCTGACATGCCAATAAAAGCGTAGTCTGATTCCAGATTATCTTCAAAAAAATAATTAACACATTAGAATTTTTAAAACACTTGTTTTTCTTGAAAACTACAATTCCGATTCCACATGAAAGATTTGGTTTTGCTAGCACTAATTATAACATATTGGTTCATAATCAAGATTTTTTAAAAGCCTTTTTTATTTCTGCTTGGCTTTGGTGCATTTACTGACCAGTAAAAAAATCTGATATTTGAGTTTTCATCACCACTAAGCTGAACCTTCTGGATACTGAGTGGTTCTGATGGCTGATTCCTCTAGTTAAACTGGTTCTGTTTACCTATAGTGGTTCTGTTCTTTCCCACAAGCCACAGGTGGTAGCTGAGAAGTGACATGATGCTAATAAAGAAGAGGGCCGCCACAAAAAACAGAAACAGGATGTGGAATTTAGAGTGCATGTCGGGAAGTTCTTTCTGAAAAGAAGAAAACAAAAAACGCTAAATTACTAAAAATAAAACATTTTCTTTGTTCGGTTATCTTTCCTCAGCAACTAAGTCTAGTTTAGTCAAAACTAACATCAAATATTTTTACAGAAATAAAAAATGTTACATTGATCTCATGATTTGTTTCACAGCACATTTTACTCATATCTTTTTGCCAAATTTAACAGTTAGTCAAGATGTTTTTCAGGGGGAAATCTAAAAGACTAAAAATCAAGTTGAAATAGCCTCAAAGAAACCACTTTTAATGAACTGTGGTTGTAGGACAAATAAACAGGATCATTTCAGAATAAATACTTCAGGGAGTTGTTGTACTTACGGTCCAGAACTTGATGAAATACTGGACGACAGTCGCACAAATTACAACACAATAGAGTGTAGCGTAGGCTAAAAACAGAACAAAGAACTTGTAGTTGGAGAATCCAACACAGTTATTCACCCTGGAAACAAGACAAATTAGAGAAAGAAAGAAAAAAGTGATTTATGGCTTTCTTTACATTTTATTCTGAAGAAAAAGCATCAACTAAATTATATTTATCATTAATAAATGGGCATGTCAAGAGATTAAAGTGAAAAATCGATAAATCTCACCAGGGGCAGTGATGGTCCATTTTCAGCACACACCTTAAGAGCAACATGGAAAAAAGAAAACACAAATTCTGTCATGTTTTCTCTTAGAGGGTCAACATCATCCTGCTGCCGTTTGTTGGAATAGAAAATTAAAATGTGTGAACAACTTTAAAACCCAACAAAACAAAAAAGGCATTTCTGCAACATATTTGCATTCCTCTAGAGCTTTTGTTCCTTCATGCTGCGATTAGGCTCTTCATGATTCTGCCTCCACATTATTTTCTGCTTCTTTCACATAAAAACTAAATAAAGTTCATGTTTATAATTCAGAAAAAAAAACTCACATTTCACATGTTGAGCAATGATGGCAGCGGTCAGGTTTGATTACTTGGCAGTAGTCACAGTATCGGACGGCTGTTCGTAGAGAAACCACAAACAGTCATTTTATCTACATACAGCTCCTAGATAAAGACAATTACAGCTGCATTCTGTATTATTAAACACATTTAATCCTTTGTTTTAAAGTATTTTAATGCTGAACCCAATATATAAATAAATATTTTCTAAAACAGTTATGGTGTGTGTGTTGTGGGAAACGTTTTTGTTGATCAGCAGATCATTTAAACCCACTGGGGAAACAAAGTGCACTCGAGTCTAATTAGGCTCCATGCAGTTTTGTAAACACAAGAGAACCACCAGTTTGATATTCATTAACAGAAGCCCAAGTCAGCTTCACTTCTGGAAAAAGGAAGTCAAAATGAAGCAACACGCTTATGCAATTTATTCTGCTTTGTTCATGTAATGTTGTGCCTAATGTGACCTTAAGATGGGGAAGTGTAGCTACGTTCTTCCTCTATCTACAGCAGATAGCCAACAGCGGCTGCTGCTGCCTCACCTCCTCCAGCTGTGCGTGTGTATACCGGTAAATTCCTCGCCACCCTCTTAAGAATCTCTTGTTGCATCTCAGCTCGCTCCTCCTTCTCAAACAGCTCCTTCTCTGCTCGAGGCAGGGCAAACTAACAGGAGGAAGACAACGACAAAAAACACACATCTTTACTGTACAAATAGAGTTATCATCAACATCATGAAAAAACCGTTAGCTTACTGCTACTGAGGGGTTGGCTGGTTTGGACCAGATAGTTTTCCAGTACGACCAAATGAAAATGGTGAGGAAAACATGAAAGATGATCAAATAACTGACTGTTGAGAGAAAGAAAGAAAAACAACATCTTTAATTATAAATTTCCACCTATGAAACAATAAAATGAATTTAGTTAACACTCGTTGATAGCATAAGATCTAAAACTGAGCACTCCATAAAGGGATCACCATGTCAGACTTTTAAATAAAATAATCTCATGTTCAGAAATGATGCATTTATACCCATATTGGTAAAATCTTGAAATGAATTTTATGCTGGATTTATTAAGGTCTCACGTAAAGCATGTAATATGAATGAGTCACAGCTCCTGCTGTATGAGAGTGTTGGTTAAAATCTGTTGAACTAACAGTTTAGCTGAGGTTGATTAGCTGTGGCAGCCATATTGAACTGGGGTGAGTATGACAGGGTTTTTTACACCTTTACTAAAATAAAATTCAAACACTTTCAATGTGAGTTAAAGATTTTCCAGCACCTCGCGTTGGTGATGAACACATACATGAACAGGAAATATTTACTGAGAAGCATTATTTCACTTCCCCATACCAAAAAAGTAAAGGTTTTGTGCTAAAACCTTTTTTTCTGTTACAGTTTCAAATACAGATGCATCGATTGTGGTTCTAAGGGCCGATGCTGATTACTGGTTTTTGTGCATCTCTGACCTGCTGATACCAGTTTTGGCATATTCTGATTTATTTTAAAGAACTACAAATACCAGAATGTTTTTTATATTTCTGATTAAATTTATGATTATGAATGGACACATGACATGAGAGATCTGTTAGCTTGAATTAGTGCTTAGTAAGTCCACAGACCAGGAAATGTGTGTTCAAATAAATATCAACCTTTAGAGCCTCAGACTGGCTGATTCTGATCAAATCAATTATGCTGAATATTGTCAGATTCTGATCACCAGCTGACCTGCTGATGCATCTCTAGTTTCAAGCACTTTATTAAAAATTAAACCAATTTCACCTTGAAAATATCCTTTTCAAGGTCCTGAAGCACCTGTTGGATAAGTAAATGGTATATGTGTGTGTGTGTGTGTGTGTGTGTGTGTGTGTGTGTGTGTGTGTACATCACTTACTTCGTTCTGCATTGCTTGGGATTGTATCTGTGAAGTAGAAAAAAGGAAACTCATATTAGGGACTGTGGTTGACTGTCATTAGAAATGCATGAATACATCTGCCCCCCCACAGCCCCCCACCCTGTCCTCCCCCTCGTGCCATGTGGCAGCAGCCTGGCACGGCCAGCAGTGACCCACCAGTGACAGAGAGCTTTGTTTAAGCAGCAGGGATGTCCCTGTTCTGACCACAGTCACTGAGCTCCAGACACAAAACCACAGTGATTAAGATCAGTTCTAACCTGAAATTATCTAAAAGAAAATAATAATACTAATCTAGCATGGAGGCAAAGCTTAAAAAATAATAAACTGCTTCCAAAACACTCATGATCAGTCAACCACTTACAGGTCTGCCAATTAAAGCCCAGAAAATGATTAGATTCAGTGCTCTGATTGATTATTTCATCTGCCATCGTTCTGAAAAACATTGGAATGAGTTGTTTGTATAAAAAATATTTAATAATTTGCAGCCTGTTTTAGTCATTTCCTGTTCTTTATATAACATAATTCATCACAATGATTCAATTATTGGATTTTTAGGCACCTTTTAATATTCATTATCTCAAAAATAATTTTAATTTATAATATGTAAATTTGAAGTCATTTGACTAACTACATTACATTTTTTTAAAGTCTCATGAAAAAGTAAACAAGATGAATGAAATTTGAGCGCTCACACACCAACTTTAATAACACAACTGATATTACTAACTAAAGCATACAAAGTAAATAAGTTTTTACCTATTATAGATGACTTACCACTATATTGATGAATTATTTGATTGACAAGTCAAAAAAAATATTGGTTAAATACATACATAAATGAACAAAAGCATAGTTAACTATCTAAAGGTGTGTTGTCCCGAGTCTGACCTGAGGCTTATGAGAGGAGGGGACTATTTTAAATCTCACTTCAACCTGCTTATCAAAGTTGACGACCCTAAACTGACAACACAAGCGCACACACGTCCCGCTACGGCCAAAATACTGACAAAAGTTACTGTACTTACACACACAGAGTTCCACAACATAGGCGTAATATGACCAGGCGACAACCAGGTTAATAAACAGGACAGGTATCCAGTTTAGAGCCCGTTTACAGCACCTCAGAGCGGGAGAGGGTGCCATCTTTAATCCGTGCTGGACGTGAGTTGACGGTGACGTCACATCCATGGACTTTAAACTCGAGCCAAAGATAAAAACAACTGTAAGATGCTTCACACGGCTACAGATTACTGCGACGGCGTTATTAATGCCGCTCAGAAAAATGGTAATAAAGAGGAAGTTGAAAAAGTTAAAGTGTGAAGAAATTAAATAAATACATTTTCCAGAATAAAGTTGAAATGAGAAAAAGTTCAAATACTATCTTAAGGAAAAATGTCATAAGTAGGCTATTTCATAAATAACCCAAATAAGCAAACCCCACCATGCTTTAGTATGGGTTTCCGTTTGTGCCGTACTCCTGAACCGGACTGTTTTTGTTTCATTTTTATTATTTCTTTAATGTGGGTGTTTTTACTGAGTAAACTATGGAAACAGGAGGTGAAGTGTTTTAGCTACTTTAGCTATAGTATCCACAGAGGAACTGAAATAACTTCTTTTTTTCTTCACAATAAGAATCTCAAACATATAGAAGATATATCTCAAAATATCTGAAGTCTAAACATTTAAAGCTTATCAAAAATATCTGAAGTCTAAACATTTAAAGCTTATCAAAACTGTTTTTAATGTCACTCCATACATCTCAAGCTATTTTATAAGCTTGAGATGTCTTGAGGTACTTTTGTATGCTTGAGACTCTTATTGTGAAGGATTAAAGGAAGTTCTTGGAGTTCACCTGTAAGGCTGCTGAATAGTTAAAGACCTAATTAAAAATGTTTACTCAGAAAAATCACGTTTATAACTAATAATTATGAAAACAGAACAAGTACAGTTGAGTTCAGGAACACAGTGGAGTTTTCTTTCTTGGGTTAATCTTGAAATAGTCTACTTTCAACTTTTTCATTAGTAGCATTAACACTGTTCTCAACATTTTAATTTTATTTTGGAAATATTAGACATTTTAACTTTAATCCAAACACTTCCTTGTTTTTTTTTTTTTTTATCTTTGCAATGGCACTAGTATGCCATTGTAAATAGTGGAATTTGTTTGCCAAGTACAATCATCGAGCCAGTGTACCTGGCCCGGAGGGTTACCGGGGTCCCACCCTGGAGCCAGGCCTGGGGTTGGGGCCCGTGAGCGAGCGCCTGGTGGCCGGGCTTTCGCCCATGGGGCCCGGCCGGGCCCAGCCCGAACTGGATACATGGGCTCATCCACCTGTGGGCCCACCACCTGCAGGAGGAACATGAAGGGTCTGGTGCAATGTGGATCGGATGGCAGACCAAGGCGGGAGCTTTGGCGGTCCGATCCCCGGACACAAAAACTGGCTATCGGGACATGGAACGTCACCTCTCTGGCGGGGAAGGAGCTGGAGCTTGTGGAAGAGGCTGAGCGATACCGGCTAGATATAGTCGGGCTCACCTCGACACATAGCGTTGGCTCTGGAACCCGAGTCCTTGAGAGGGGTTGGACTCTCTTGTATGCTGGAGTTGCTCCGGGTGAGAGGCGGAGGGCTGGGGTGGGCTTTCTGTTAGCCCCAAGACTCTCTGCCTGTATGTTGGGGTTTTCTCCGGGGGACGAAAGGGCAGCTTCCCTGCGCCTTCGGGTTGGGGAACGGGTCCTGACTGTTGTTTGTGCTTATGCTCCAAATAGCAGCTCAGAGTACCCACCCTTTTTGGAGTCCCTGGGACGAGTGCTGGATAGCGCTCCTACTGGGGACTCCATAGTCCTGCTGGGGGACTTCAACGCTCACGTGGGCAATGACAGCGTGACCTGGAGGGGCGTGATTGGGAGGAACGGCCCGCCCAATCTGAACTCGAGTGGTGTTCTGTTTTTGGACTTTTGTGCAAGTTGCAGTTTGGCCATAACGAACACCATGTTCGAACATAAGGATGCCCACCGGTACACCTGGTACCAGGGCAGCCTAGGTTACAGGTCGATGATTGACTTTATAGTTGTATCATCTGACCTGAGACCGTATGTTTTGGACACTCGAGTAAAGAGAGGAGTGGAGCTGTCAACTGATCACCACCTGGTGGTGAGTTGGATCAGATGGCAGGGGAAGATGCTACGCAGACCTGGTAGACCCAAACGTATAGTGAGGGTCTGCTGGGAACGCCTGGCAGAAGAGCCTGTCAAGATGGTCTTCAACTCCCACCTGCGGCAGAGCTTCGACCGCGTCCCGAGAGCAGTGGGGGACATTGAGTCCGAATGGGCCTTGTTCCGCTCTGCAATTGTTGAGGCGGCTGTTGCTAGCTGTGGTAGCAAGGTAGCCGGTGCCAATCATGGCGGTAACCCCCGTACCCGCTGGTGGACACCAGAGGTTAGGGGAGCCGTCAGGCTGAAGAAGGAGGCCTACAAGGCATGGCTAGTCTGTGGGTCTCCAGAGGCAGCAGACAGGTACCGGAGGGCCAAGCAGAGTGCAGCAGTGGCAGTTTCCGAGGCAAAATCTCGAGTGTGGGAGGAGTTCGGCGAGACCATGGAGAAAGACTATCGGTCGGCTCCAAAGAGGTTCTGGCAAACCATCCGACGCCTCAGGGGAGGAAGGCGGCAACTCGCTCACACTGTTTACAGTGGGAACGGGGAGCTGCTGACATCAACTGGGGCTATAGTCGGGCGGTGGAAGGAATACTTTGAGGAGCTCCTCAATCCCACCGACACGCATTCCTATGAGGAACCAGAGCTGGGAGAACTGGGGATGGACTGTCCAATCTCTGGGGCAGAAGTCGCAGAGGTAGTCAAAAAACTACGCAGTGGAGGAGCCCCGGGGGTGGATGAGGTCCGACCTGGGTATCTGAAAGCTATGGATGTTGTAGGACTGTCGTGGTTGACACGTCTCTGCAACATTGCGTGGTCATCGGGGGCAGTTCCTGTGGAGTGGCAGACCGGGGTGGTGGTTCCCATTTTTAAGAAGGGGGACCAGAGGGTGTGTTCCAACTATAGGGGGATCACACTCCTCAGCCTCCCTGGGAAGGTCTACTCCAGGGTACTGGAGAGGAGGGTCCGGTCGATAGTTGAACCTCAGATAGAAGAGGAGCAATGTGGATTTCGTCCTGGTCGTGGAACTGTGGACCAGCTCTTTACCCTCGCTAGGGTGATGGAGGGGTCATGGGAGTTTGCCCAACCAATCCACATGTGTTTTGTGGATTTGGAGAAGGCTTATGACCGTGTCCCCAGGGACACCCTGTGGGGGGCGCTCCAGGAGTACGGGGTGGATGGTCTTTTGTTAAGGGCCATTCAGTCCCTGTACCAGAGGAGTGTGAGTCTGGTCCGCATAGCCGGCAGTAAGTCGGACCTGTATCCAGTGAGGGTTGGACTCCGCCAGGGCTGCCCTTTGTCACCGGTCCTGTTCATAACCTTTATGGACAGGATTTCTAGGCGCAGCCGTGGTGTGGAGGGTGTTGAGTTTGGTGACAGGAGAATTGCGTCTCTGCTTTTTGCAGATGATGTGGTCCTCCTAGCTTCATCAGGCTCTGACCTACAGCTCTTGCTGGGGAGGTTCGCAGCCGAGTGTGAAGCGGCTGGGATGAGGATCAGCACCTCCAAGTCTGAGGCCATGGTTCTCGGTCGGAAAAGGGTGGATTGCCAACTCCAGGTCGGGAGAGAGGTCCTGCCTCAAGTGGAGGAGTTCAAGTATCTCGGGGTCTTGTTCACGAGTGAGGGAAGGAGGGAGCGGGAGATCGACAGGCGGATTGGGGCAGCGTCTGCAGTGATGCGGACGCTGAACCGGTCTGTTGTGGTGAAGAAGGAGCTGAGCCGGAAAGCAAGGCTCTCGATTTACCGGTCGATCTACCTCCCAATCCTCACCTATGGTCATGAGCTTTGGGTAATGACCGAAAGAACGAGATCGCGGATACAAGCGGCCGAAATGAGTTTTCTCCGCAGGGTGGCCGGGCTCAGCCTTAGGGATAGGGTGAGGAGCTCGGACATTCGGGAGAGACTCGGAGTAGAACCGCTGCTCCTCCATGTCGAAAGGAGCCAGTTGAGATGGTTCGGGCATCTTGTTAGGATGCCCCCTGGACGCCTCCCCAGGGAGGTGTTTCAGGCATGTCCTGCCGGCAGGAGGCCCCCGGGTCGACCCAGGACACGCTGGAGAAAATATATCTCTGGTTTGGCCCTGGAGCGCCTTGGGATCCTGCCGGAGGAGCTGGTAGAAGTGGCTGGGGAGAAGACTGTCTGGAACTCCCTAATTGGGATGCTGCCCCCGCGACCCGGACCCAGATAAGCGGAAGAAGACGAGACGAGACGAGACGAGACGGAATTTGTTTGCTGATGAAGCTGTTTATTCATTAACAAGTGAGAACAACTGGAGTAAATGTTCTCCATTGTTCAAGTCTGACAACCGATTCCCTTTGAGGTGTTGAGATGTTCTTCCTGCAGCTGACGGTACAATGACTGGTCTTCACAGGGAATGGAAGAAGAGGAGAGGAGCTGTTACTATGGTTACCTGGACACTGCCCTGTCAGTACTGACAACATTGATAATATTCATTGCCTGTTGCTGTAAATATGTTTCTTAATGGTATAGTTTTGTTTTACAACGAAATGAAAATCTTGTTAAAGTAATAAAAGTTTTTTATGTGTTTTTTCTTTTATTGTAGAAACAAACAAATCTTACACGCAGACAGAATTCCTCTTTTAATATGCTGAGAGACTAGACGTCTTCATTATGTATAAAACCAACAGAGAGCAGAACAACATGAAAGCCACATGGAAATAAAACCTACATAACATTAAAACATGTAAATAAAAATATTAATATGAGGGGTCTTAGTTTTTATTAGCATCAAACAGAAGGTCAGGGGAAACTTTAAACATTTGCAGTTGTGTAAATGTTTATTTTATTGAAGTATTTAAACTGCTAGTGCTGCACCAACAATACGTCCACTGCGATGCATCTAATATGTTGTAGCATGAATCGGTTTGTCATTTTTACTAGAGTCAAAAACCAGTGAGGAGAAATCAACTCAAACTTTCTTTATAGAGCACATTTCATTCACACAACAAAAGCTGACCAAAGTGTTTTACAGATAAAAGTAAATATAAAACCATGATCAAATATAGATCAGTTCTAAAACTAGAATTAAACTGGACTAAAATAATTACAATTAGGTAAAACAAAACAAAAGCTACCACTAGGCGTCCTGCTCAGAATTAAAAGCCAAAGAATAAAAGTGGGTCTTTAAAAGAGATTTAAAATCATCAGGTCTACTGTGACCTGGTGGGCTGTTCCAGAGCTGGGGGTCAGCCGCCCTAAAGGCTGGGTCTCCTCTGGTCTCCAGCCTGGTTCTGGGGACCTCACAGGAGCTGGTCTGCTGACCTCAGCATCCTGACTCCAGTATGAAAGTGAAGAAGGTCAGAGAGGTGGAGAGGTGCCAGTCCATTCAGAGATTTAAATGGATGGGTGTTATATGGTGCAGGCTGCAGAGTTTTGCACCAGCTGCAGATGATGGATTAGTGACTGACCGATGACAAAGACTTTCACCTTTTACAGTAATAGATCTTTTTGCTGTTTTGATTTCTTATTTGACCACCAGGTGGCGGGCTACTGCTTTCATTGCAAATGCTTTGAATAAGGTTTTATAGAAGAAAATGACTATTTCTCAGTTAAGTTATTATATTGGTAAAAAATCCAAATAAATAAAATCATAGCATAATAATAAAGGAGATAAATGAGCTGTTTTTAAGAGCCCAGTAGTTTTGCCGTTTCATAAAAGTGTGCAAAGGGTCCTTATTGTCTCAGTCACATCAGTCATCACTATCAGTGTCTGGTTTCATAAAAGCAGAATGATTGTGAAAGTGCTGAGTCAGATGTTTGAAAACTGCAGCCCACAGAACCAGACCAAACACTGAGGGTGAGTTCTGTACCGGAAGGAGCTGCTAACAGGCTCAGTCTGTTGAAGGAACCTGTAGGTCAGAATGGAGAGGTCAAAGGTCAGGTGACATAATACCCAGCTAACATTTGTTTGACCAGGAAAGACCAGAAAAATAAAGCGAAAAAAAATCTGATGAGAAACTTTATGATCATATATTATATAACTCACAAAGAATTAGAGAACATTCTGTAACTGCTAAGATAAATTTTCACTCAAGTGTTTATTTTGCTGTGAACGTCGACACAAAGTTTAAAAGCAGATCCAAAAGAACGTGCCTGCATGTTCTACACAGAAGAAAGGCGCAGATGACAAATACATGCACACCTTTAAATGGTATTTACTTTGACTTTTTAGATAATTTATTTACATTATTATATATTTTTTGACTCAAACTTTAATATCCGCTTAATAAATTAACAAGTTCAATCTGTACACAATAATCCTGTCAGATGCTGCGTACCAGACTGAAGACTAATGGCTCTCTGTTTTTAGAGAAGAGCGTGTCTTCTTTTTGCGTGAAGATGAGGAAGATGGAGAGGAAGGTGGAGAGGCAGAGGAGGGGAGTGACTCGGATGAAACTGAACGCTGTCTGGTGGGACTGCTGCTGGGGGAGCCGCGGGGTGACGAGTAGGGTGAGATGGCCTGGAGCATTCGGCCACCTCTCTCCTGAAATGCATGCTGAATCAAAAAGAAAGAAAACAGTTATTATTGGCTGTAAAACTGTTTAGTTTGGTTCATTTATTTAGAAGTCAGTAAAACTTTCTGATTGTTTCATGTTACCCCAACTGGCCTTCAATAAGACTGAGTTGGTCATGCGTTTCAGATTCTAAGATGAATTTCTACCAATGGTTGATGATGTTATGGTTCTCAACCCTTTAAGTAGCAGGTCAAATGTTTGGTTGAACACTTTTCAGATCCTACACTTATTAAACTGAATTGATTGAAATAATGATGATGTTCTTGAACAAGCCCAATGAATCTGCTTGACTCTTTTAGTCATATTTCTTATTCTTATTTGGGAAAAGACTGTTGAATAAAAATACTTCTAATAAAATAAGACAACCAGACCTTATTTCATTTACAGATGAGCCCCAAATGTCTTTCAGTGCTACAGTTAATAGATGTTTTCCCTTAAACGTTGTGTGTTCTGGGGGTTAAAATCAAATCAAACATGCCCATGCTCCGTCTGGTCCAAAAAGTTCCAGGAAGTTGCCAATGAATTCTCGCGACTTCTCCTCCCACTTGAGGATGAGGTCCTGACTCTTCTCCTCCACCCTGTTGACAAAGTGTTTTGACTTCTCCTCCACCGTCCGGACCGTCTCTTTCATCTTGTCCACTTGGTTCTGGAGCCGATATTTATTCTCCTGTCAGGAGGAGAATAAATTAAACTTGTATCAACTTAATTTTAAAACTAGTTTTGTAAAAATAAGAGATCTTTTCTCACCTTAAGGAAGCCAACGTTGAGCTCACGAGCAGTGTACCCTCTCTGCAGGTTGCGACGAACGTAGATGTCGTAGTCTCTGACGATACGGGTGATCAGATCTGATGTGGAGATTCCCTCTGTCCTCTGAGTGGCCACAAACATTCCTAATTTTAAAACACAAATCATGTTATGGTCCCAGTGATAAAATATGCTGAACTTGATATAAATCCTAGTTTGTTTGAATCTCTACCTGCTTCTTTGATGTGCTTGTAAACGTCCTCTGATCCAGCTGATGTGTACGGGATGTCATCATGGGCCACAAAGTCAATCTGTGTATGGAACATGAGAGAGTTCTGATTTACTGTCCTCACTGTGTGAGCCCAGAACAAGCTGTGTCACCCCTCACGGTGTGACCTTTGACCTTGTGTTTCTTGAGGAACTCTGGGGTGAGTGTCCAGGGAGCATCTCGCACCACTTCGTCAACGTAACGGCAGTGACGGAGGGCTTCGTAGCGTTCGTCCTCCGTCATCACCGTATATCCTTTAAACTTGTGGGTGAGTTCATCGCTGCACACTGAGGAAGGAGACACATGCAATGAATGCCTCTTATTTTGAAATGGATTCAACTGCAATGAGGACCATAACCACTGCTGACATCATTCAAAGGGTCTCTAAAAGCAGGGCCAGTGTGGTCCAGGGTGGCTGAGGCTACAATGTAGCTTATAACCACCATGGGTGAATGATGGTTTGTGTTGTACAGCACTTTGGGGAGTGTACAACACTCTTGAAAGTGCTCTATAAATACAGGCCATTTAGCGTTTAGCCATACTGATGTGTTAGAATACCTCCATTTGCTTTGTGTTTATGCTGCTGCATCAGCAAAATAGACTACATGAAAAATAGCCTAAAACTATGAGGGGCCACCGGGGACATTATTCCATTTTACCTCTCATACACACATGTGGAAAACCTGAGAGGTTTACACGTGTGTATGAGAGGTTTTGTTTACACGTGTGTATGAGAGGTTTTGTTTACACGTGTGTATGAGAGGTTTTGTTTACACGTGTGTACGAGAGGTTTTGTTTACACATGTGTATGAGAGGTTTTGTTTACACATGTGTATGAGAGGTTTTGTTTTCACGTGTGTATGAGAGGTTTTGTTTTCACGTGAGGTTTACACATGAGTGTATGAGAGGTTTTGTTTTCACGTGAGGTTTACACATGAGTGTATGAGAGGTTTTGTTTACACGTGTGTATGAGAGGTTTTGTTTTCACGTGTGTATGAGAGGTTTACACGTGTGTATGAGAGGTTTTGTTTACACGTGTGTTTTGTTTTCACGTGTGTATGAGAGGTTTTGTTTACACGTGTGTATGAGAGGTTTTGTTTACACGTGTGTATGAGAGGTTTTGTTTACACGTGTGTACGAGAGGTTTTGTTTACACATGTGTATGAGAGGTTTTGTTTACACATGTGTATGAGAGGTTTTGTTTTCACGTGTGTATGAGAGGTTTTGTTTTCACGTGAGGTTTACACATGAGTGTATGAGAGGTTTTGTTTTCACGTGAGGTTTACACATGAGTGTATGAGAGGTTTTGTTTACACGTGTGTATGAGAGGTTTTGTTTTCACGTGTGTATGAGAGGTTTACACGTGTGTATGAGAGGTTTTGTTTACACGTGTGTTTTGTTTTCACGTGTGTATGAGAGGTTTACACGTGTGTATGAGAGGTTTTGTTTACACGTGTGTTTTGTTTTCACGTGTGTATGAGAGGTTTACACGTGTGTATGAGAGGTTTACACGTGTGTATGAGAGGTTTTGTTTACACGTGTGTATGAGAGGTTTACACGTGTGTATGAGAGGTTTTGTTTACACGTGTGTATGAGAGGTTTACACGTGTGTATGAGAGGTTTACACGTGTGTATGAGAGGTTTACACATGAGTGTTTGAGAGGTTTTGTTTTCACGTGTGTATGAGAGGTTTACACTTGTGTATGAGAGGTTTACACATGTGTGTATGAGAGGTTTTGTTTACACGTGTGTATGAGAGGTTTACACATGTGTGTATGAGAGGTTTTGTTTTCATGTGTGTATGAGAGGTTTACACGTGTGTATGAGAGGTTTTGTTTACATGTGTGTATGAGAGGTTTACACGTGTGTATGAGAGGTTTACACATGTGTGTATGAGAGGTTTTGTTTTCATGTGTGTATGAGAGGTTTACACGTGTGTATGAGAGGTTTTGTTTACACGTGTGCATGAGAGGTTTTGTTTTCATGTGTGTATGAGAGGTTTACACGTGTGTATGAGAGGTTTACACGTGTGTATGAGAGGTTTACACATGAGTGTATGAGAGGTTTACACGTGTGTATGAGAGGTTTACACATGAGTGTATGAGAGGTAATTTGGAATAATGTCCCTGGTGGCCCCTCATATAAAATTGCCACTGCATTCCACAGTTGTTTTATTGGTATTCTGGTTATTTGTCAGAGCAGTTAGTTAAAGTACTTCTTCCCAGAATGTATGTTTCTGTTGGAACAATTATTTATCATAAATCTGGCAGCAAAGTAGATGATTCTGTTACAGAAAGAAAGTGAGATCCATAGATCACCTCCTACTATCAGGTGAGTGTTGGGGAACACCTTCTTGGCCTGCATCAGAGCTCGAGCATGTCCCGAATGGAAAAGATCAAAGATGCCATCAGCGTAGACTCGCACAGGACGGTGAGCTACACAAAAACAAATGTTTATGGAAAGCACAACGCAAAAGGACGGAGAGGATTTCAGACTCTAATTCTGCTGTATGATACGACCTAAAACAAATATCATGATGATGTCTCACTCAGACTAATATAAAAACAATTCCGAAACCAAAATAACCTCAAAGAGCTCATATAGGCTGACCTTTAAATGTTTAGTCATTCTGAGTAAGGTGTCCTCCTAAAAACTCTAAAAAGTAATCTTCATGACATCACTAAATGATAATAAATACACTGAAAAAGATAACCTGGTGTTCCCTTCCTGGCTTGAGCAATCGTCAGCTTGTCGTGGGAGATCTCTGACTCACAACCTGTTGGCTTAGCAAAAGGTGCCGGCTCCCGCAGAGCCTGAACACACACACACACACACACACATATACCGGTATAATGGAGACAGACAGAAAACATAAAATAATGTTAAATGTTGTGCTGCATGCACTCTAACCACAGAAACAGGAAGAGGTTCATCTTAAACCAACTGTCAAAGGATTTTGGTTGATTGCTTCACTCCTGAGGGCAGTTGTCAAAATTCCAGTTTGCTTCATGTGTTCAGAACGTGGGAGGAGGACGATATTACTGGCAGTTATGTTTTATGATTGCAAAAAATAAAGTGCAGGAAAATAAACTAGTTGTGTGAAGTGGTGAAGTAATAATAATCTTATTGAAAAGTGATGAAAACATAATGTTTTGCAGACTGATTGAGTCCTCTCTTGATGTATACATCTTTTTAACAGAAGAACTACTATTAAAAAATATTACAATGACAAAACTTCCACAACACACCAAGGACATGAATGAACAGTCCCATCTACAAGCATTAGTCCAGCCTGGACTTTGTGTTGTGAGCAGAGACGTATATAAACTTTATCTGCTGTGTTGTAAGATACACTTTGAACTCTTGTTCCGCTTCATGTCTTTGGTGTTGAGTTAATGAAAGCATAAGTTTACTCATGGAAGTGAAGGTGTTATTTAATGCCTTGTGCTGTTTAATTAATATTCACACTGAATATCATACAACTCTTACACACAAGTGTTTCTGATAGCAGAAAAAAATGCTAAAAATCAGTTAATCTGCTCATTTATTCCAAAAAGTCTCTTCACTTTGGTTTATGTTTTGCTTTATGTGATTAAGTCATGGCTGCAGAACTTCACTCCATTCTAAGTAAAAGACACACTTACCTGTGACATTTAAAGCTCATCACTATAAAAGCTGCTTACATCTCACATTCATCTTCTTGAGTAATCAGAGTATCACATTTCTGCATGAAGTCTCGTTTCAGAATGAAACCAGACCTACCCTGCGAGGTCCTCCTCCACCTCCTCCTCGTCGGTTCTGTGGGTTCTGCTGGTTCTGCTGGTTCTGACCGTTGCCGCTTCGCCCTCGTCTCCTTCTGGCCATCCTGGATGTTCTGTCTGCTGCAAACTTCTGCTCCTCACTGTCGAGCTGATTGCTAAACCTGTGGGCTTTTTTTTTAAGTGCAGATCCCATCAGCCTCCCTGACCCTGATGACAGAGCATTGGGGGGCAAAGTTCATGCCACTGTAGTGAACTTGTTCAGAGATGTAGGCTGCTTTTGTGATCAACATTAAGCTTTCTTTCTTTTACAGCCAAACTATTTATCAGTTTAGTTAACAAATATATCTAAGGTCCTATATTCTGCTAAATTCTCTTTCTAAAAATCTTTTAAAAGTCATATCAGTTCCAAAGACTGTGTCTGAGATGTAAAAGTGTTAAAATATTTTCACAGTTTTCACTTCCTGATGCTCATTTTTGGGAAATGTGTTTTGAGCTAATGCTAAAACAGGTGGTTTCTAAATCTTTCCCCTGCTGATGTCAAGAAGGGAAAAGACCACTCCTCTCTAGAGGACAGAGCCAATCAGAGCACCTTTGTCTTCCTGAGCCCACCCCCGCACTTTAAAAACCATGGGAGCGCTCATCCTCACAAACGTTAGCAAACAGTCATGGTGAAGCTACGAGCAAAGCACGGCAGTTTGTAGATGTTTGATCAACGAGCACAAAAGTCTTTTTTAATCTCTTCATCTGAGAGCCTGAAAACCCACCAACATCTCACAAAAGATTTTAAATAACACAAGTGTCCATTCAGTTTAATTTGTTGACATCAGGAAGAAGTTTTAGGATGCTGTTTAAACTTAACTTGCCACTGAATTATTTGCTTCTACTGTCAAATATAAAATTTCAACAAGTAAACATGTTTTTTTGTTTGTCTTTTTGTGAGGAAGGTATTTTAGCACATTTTGTGTTGTGATGTCCTGTTTCCCTATATGAGGGAGGGAAAGCTGTTCTAACGATCATGCATTATACATTTTGATCTGAATAAGTTAAAAATAACAAATAGTGGTCTAAACTTTCTGACAAAGTGCTGCTTGGAAAAACAGAATCTTATTTTAGCAGCAGCAGCCTCTGTGATGAACACAGTGATAAAAAACCAAAACCTTCAAACAGAAACAGGTGAATTTCACCAGCATTTTTCAGCAACCAGGAATCCCACATTCCTAAAGCGACGCTGCTCCTGTCGTCATTCAAGGTGTGTTTCAAGCTCACACAACACACATACAGCCATTAAATGATATTGTGAATTTTAAAATAAAGTGGTAAAACCAGTTCTACAGAAAGAAGAGAGACAGACAGGCACATGTTGAGGATCTGAATGACAGGGGGAGGATTACAAAACAAAAAAAAGAAGTGATAATGTCAATGCTTTATCATACATTCTTATGTTGATGTAGAGGTTTATTGAGGCTTTTAAGATGAGAAGAAAAGAAAGAGAGAATTCCCATCAAAACACCCATCAGTCAATGTTTGAAGCTCTGACATGTTCAGGATCCAAACACTATGCAGTACAGTGGGAAAACAACTGAAAATAAACTGTTTGAACTTTGTTTTTTCTTCAGAACTCAGTGGTTTTTATTTGAAAGCTGCCTCCAGTTTTCAGTTTCATTTTGAGCTCCTTTACAGGCAAAAGAAAAGATGCAACAAAGAGAGAAAAGGTGGTTTTGGGAGGTTTGATTTGCAATGACTGTAAGCATCATTGTTTAAATTTGGAAAAGTAGTAGCTATTCCACAGAGCCATGCCTCAAGCAAGGCAGACTAATGGATCCATGGCATGCCTACATGCACAGATGGTTGGGAGACAGAGAAAAAAAATTCCCTATCCATAAGAATCATCTTTACAGTCATTTTATTTCCCAGAAAACAGGACTGACTTCTCTGGGAGTTTTTCTTTTTCTTTTTTTTTACCTGTGAACACATTGACTTGAGGGGTGTGGTCATCACTGTGAGAGAACAGGGCGGGAGTATTCAGCTCTGCTACTTCTCCTCTCACTTCCTGAAGTAAACGCTTCACAAATATATGGAGACACAAACAGAACAACGCTCTGGACCTTTGACACACTGAGTATTATACCACAGCAAAGGTAAGACTGATGAAAGAGAACTTTTCTGATGCTAACATTCTTTAGAAATGACTTCAAACAGGACAGAGGAAACATGTGATGTCTTATAGCAGAGAAACCAGTCTGGGAAAGGCCATAAAGTTGAAAGATAGCAGTTTACAGTCCAATCACAGTGTCATTGATTGAGATTAATCTCAGAGGGCGGAACCAGAAACGAACTGGATTTTGTCCTGTAAGTTACCAGACTTAGACCGGCTCTATAAACAGGTAATCATCTTTTTGAACTCAGCTGTGACCTTGTTTTTATCACGTCAGGCAGTGAGTAGATCATTAACCAGGCTCCATCAGAGAAAATTAACTAGGATTTGTTGTGTTTGTATGAAATCCTGTTTGTTTTATTGTTGACTGAATAAAGTTTGACTGATCTGTCTATAGTTCACTAGCTGCTGTAAAACATGTTCCTGTGGCAATTTCTGACACCTTTCCTGGTGATGACAGTTCATCTGTGCAAAGGTAAGGCTCAGTGTATCGTGTTTTTGTGCGTGCATAACATTTACACACAAACGTGATGACTTATCACACAAAGTATGTCACAAGCTTTACTACAGAAAAACCACAATTGAGGAACTGAAATTTCTTCAGATTTGAGCTTTTGATGAGGCTATGCACCCCACACTCGAGGAGGAATTACATAAATACAGTGTTGTGTAACAAAACAGCTGATTGGAAGATAAAACTGTAACTTCTCAGCAACATAACAATAGATGTGCTCTTTTACCTCTCAACGTATTAACTGAAACTGGTTGTGAAGCAAGAAACTCAGATTCACTCAGTGAAGCTAAACTGTTTACCTGGAACTGTTCGTGACACGCCTTCCCTTCACAGTGAGAAAAACTGCTTTTTTTCCATATTGTTTCCATGCAGTGTGCACTTTAGTCCAGGAGCGCCCCCAAGTGGGGGCCAGGGAGGAAAATAAAACCCTCAATAAATCTGCTGGCACACCAGCTGGGCCCTCTTGACCAGAAAGTCTTGTGAATATAAAAAAGACTAGTTGCAATTGGTTTTTATTTATGTTCACGTTGTTTTCTTATTTTGTCCTTTAAGGCAAAGTATGGAGCCACATAATATTTAGAGATTGTGCAGCTTTAACATGAAAACCTGAAATCATTTCTCTTTTTTTTTTCTCCATCAGCTGAGAAATGTGATGAATTCACGGATCTGAACCTTGGTCATGCAATCATTGGCACCAGCCTCAGAGTCAGGTTGTTGTTGTACACCAGACAAAACAACACATGTGGCCATCTCTTATCCCACACCAACCTAACGCAGCACCCCCAGTTCAACTTGTCTCGACCCACCACCTTCGTCATCCATGGGTTCCGGCCCTTTGGGTCTCCTCCTGTGTGGCTGCTGGACATCACCAAGATGCTGCTGGTCAGGACAGACATGAATGTTGTGCTGGTGGACTGGAACCACGGAGCTGCTACCATCAATTATTTCAAGGCTGCGGACAACATGCGCAAAGCAGCAGGCAACCTCACAACTTTCATTCAGATGATGCAGGTGTGAGATCCCTCTAACAGTCTTGTGTCTGTAGTGTTCATCAGTGATCTGAATAACCTGCATGATGCTGAATCTTCTCAGGATCATGGAGCTTCTCTGAGCTCCATCCACTTGATTGGAGTCAGTCTTGGAGCTCACATGTCAGGCTTCGTGGGAGCTAACTTTAATGGGTTGATTGGAAGAATCACAGGTAAGCACCATCCGTTATGAAGTCTTGAATGAACAGAACACAATATTTGCTTTCTTAAAGAATCCTTAATTTAAACATGGGGCAAGTAGGTTTCTCCTTTAATTAAAAAAAACAGCATCAGATTTCTTGGATTAGATTGGTCGGTTGTTTTTATAGTTTCTTGGTCTTGAGAGTAAACTTGAGTTCATAAGTTTCATTTATTTATCTACAGTAGGGACTACACCCACTGTGACATCACGCAATGTGAGAAGAGTCTCTAGAAAACCGGACTGACATGTTTTAGTGCTGTAGTGCTGTCATTCATGCTGCTATTTCAGTCTCCGATCCGCCAGCGTATGACTGAATTATTTCTCCTCAGGTTTTCTAATGTGGTTGTGTTTGCAGGTCTGGATTCTGCTGGGCCTCAGTTCAGTAACAAACCTCCAGAAGACCGACTGGATCCAACAGATGCCCAGTTTGTTGACGTTTTGCACACAGACATTGATGGTCAGTCCTTTAATTAAATAGGTCCCTAATAGAGTTACTACAGAAGGGTGTAAATCTGTGTGTGTGTTTTCAGCACTGGGCTACAGGGAACCTTTGGGTCACATAGATTTTTATGCCAATGGAGGCTCAGATCAACCTGGCTGTCCTAAGACCATCTTTCATGGTATGTTCAATAAGAGTAGTGAGTGTGTTTAACTCTAAGAGATGACTGAAATGGTTTTACATGATAACATTTGAATTTTGTACCCTTTGATCAGGAGGATCCTATTTTAAATGTGACCACCAGAGATCAGTGCTGCTATTTATTGACACCATTGAAGGAAAATGCTCTACCAGGGCCTTCCCCTGTTCGTCCTACAATGACTTTCTGGATGGAAAGTGTTTAAACTGTGACAACTTTGGTGATGCTGGATGTCCTGTCTTTGGTTGGTGTTTTTATTTTTATTTTATATATAATAGACAAAATAACTTTAAAACATCCATAAGGGTGAGTGGATGTGATGCAATCAGCATAAAACAGAAGGCACATTTGTCTGAGACTCAAACACTTTATGATTGTTTTTGTTTAAAACATGTGGGTGGATATGTCTGCATTTTTATTACCACGAAGCTGATGCAGCTGTTTTCTTCTCTTTAGGGTATGATGTCATACAGTGGAAAGACGTCCTACTGAAACAGGAAAAAAATAAATATTATTTCACCACAAATGCTAATTCTCCATTTTGCAGTAAGTAATCACTATAATCAGGACAAACAAATAAGGCATTTATTAGCAAACTAATTTATTAATATTGTCAGTAGCTGCACAAAGCTTTGTGTGCTGCCACCTAGTGGTGAAGTCATTATCTGATGTACTGTAAAGTTTAAAGAACTACTGTATCTTGACTTAAATATAAAACATTTACATTAACTTTTTCTGGTATTCTTTCTTAAAAGAGGGACTATTTTGCCAAAATTGTGTTTATGTAATTTAAGTATCTTTATTTTATAAAATCTAGTCGATTAAATAAAGAGGAAAATTCATTGTTTGATGCATTGAATCTGTCACTAAACACAGATTTCAATCTCATTTCAAAGTATTCTGTGTTGTGTCTCAGAGTCCAGCTACAGGGTGGATGTGATGATCTGGAACAACTTTTCACAGTGGGGATACTTGACCATTAAACTCTATGGTGACGGAGAGGAAGCAGTGGCAGTCATTGACCAGTGAGTCTTTTTCCTCCTTTAAAATATATACTTTGCTTACATGACGATATTTCATCACAACCTCCTGACTGTGCTTGATTTTGTTTTTTAATCAGCAAATCATCAGAGTTCAGGAAGTACACACACACCAATCTGTTTGCTCAGTTTGACACAGACATTCAGTCTGTGAAAAAGGCATCTCTGAAGTTTTCCCCTAGTAATGTGATCAAGTGCAACCAGAAGCTCCGAGTCCTCAAAGTCCGCCTCACACAACTGGAACACAAGGAGAGGTGCGCAGCACTGACAGATTTAATGGTCTTTTATTAAGAAATAACAGTATAAAGAATAAAGTTACATATTCGTTCTGTTTAAATATCATCTTTTGATTGATGCCATCTCTTTCAGGTCTCTGTGTCGATACGACATTGTTCTGGTAAAGAATCAAGAAGTTTTCTTCAGGCCTCTTCCATGTGAAGAATCCCAGTTCTGAGACCAAAGCCCCCCCACTAAGGCAGATTCAACCATTAGCAACAAGAACTGCAAAACACAGCAGCAAGTCAGCCACATATGTACAGACTCCAGTCCACATCTCAAAATGCTGAGTAAGTCAACAAATCCAAATCATTTCAGGTCCAGATTCAGGCCAACCGAATAGAATCCAGTTATAAGAAAACTAGACAAAACATCCTGGTGTAAAGGGACCAGCTGATTGGACTAAAGTGTTACTTCAGTGCATTCTGAGCAGCTCAGTATGAGGGTGACAGTGGGAAGAAAAACAGGAAGAAACCTCCAGAACCAGGCTCAGAGTGGGCGGAGCCTAATGCCTCAGACAGGACAGGAAGTAGACAAACGCAGCATAACTAAAGGGAGGAGCCAGGATAACTCTATTAAGATGTGATTTATTCCTCATGTTGTATATTTGCTTTGAAGAAAATATATATTTTGAATACATTTTGTGAATAAATGTTTTAAATAGACAAACAGACCTTTGTGTTGTTCTTAAGAATAAAATCAAATGAGCTGCTTGAACGTTCATTTATTCATTAGAGAAATGCTTTAAAAGTATTAACTAGTATTTTAATAACACAAATAGGTTTTCTTATACCAGTTTTTGGAAATTAATTTCACATCACTTTAATTTTATAATTATACAATTACACACATTTTATTCCTCCACTTACAATATTTAACACAAATAAAGAACTCATCCTTACTTGTTACATGAAAGATGCACAAAACAAATATTATGTCACCAAAAACAATATTACAATGTTTTCTAGGATACATTATTTATTTAATCATGAAATAAGACTCTTTGAATTTAAAATCCCATTTATGTTTTAGACAGACAGCAGCTCAAAACAACTATTATATACAGGAAAATCCATGTGCCATAATAAACCAATAACAAGGTTATAAAAACAGCATCAGATGATCACATCATGACCAGACAGACGTTTATCTGTCTAGAATGTTTAGTTTAATGTCATTTTTGAGACAAGCTTTAAAAGAGTTTGCTGCTGCAGGATCAGTCAAAATGAACTAATCTTGGGAGCAGAAACATCAACATCCTTCTGCTTTTTTAACATTTTAATTCAGGGGAAACAATAGCTGCACCAAAACTGTCTTTATCATCACATGATGATTAAGAAATTACATTTCTGCTGGTTCTCATTTCTCATCTCAGCTCCACATATATGTCTGACAAATCTTTGCATCTGGTCAAGTCTGAAAAAACAAGTATGTGTCATTGAGAGTCTGCTCTCATCTTTATCCTTAACTGACTCAGTGAAAGTTGATCATGTCAGTGAACATATTCTCACAGATTTTCTCCCACAAAAACCTGATAGTTGTTTTTTTGATTAGAGAGACGTAAAAAACACATTTTGAAACGTACACAACAGCATTCTTTAGATACGTTTTCAAACCGTCCTTCATAACCTCAGAAGCTTTTGTCTTTGATGTCGTCCTCTGTTCATTTTGACATCCGCTTCTTCATCTTCTGAATTTCCATCTGCAGTCAGTCAGGAGTCAGGACACAGATCAGGTCGAATATTCTCTCCTCTTTTTAGATTTAACACATAATAACGTACAGAATGTGAAATGTTAGTTCACCTGCAAAGTTAAACGGATCCTTTTCTCCTCATCGAGCTCGTTCATCAGCAGTTTGATTTCTTTGCTGGAACATGGAACAAGTTGATGAGTACTCTAAGAGCTTATCTGTATATATTTCTTGAGCTAATTGGCCTCTAAAGAGTGATTTCAAAATAAAAGCCTTACTTGTGCTGACTCTTCATCAGTTCAAACTGGTCCTTCAGCTCTCTGAGTTCTGTCTGTAGTTGTTCTAGGTTTGGTTTTAGGTTTTCCTCTGGACTTCCTGGTCGAGGGTGTCCAGCTGGATTTAAGGCGGCAGAGAGGGCTTTTGGCAGCAGGGAGGAGAAAGACTGCTCCGACACGCTCTTATCTGCTGCCTGATGGAAATAACAAATTACCTGCAGGTGATGTAGACACTGTCCTTTAGAATGGAGAAAACTTTTATGACTTACTCGAAGAGAAGAACTGTTCTGACTTTCTCCCTGAGGATTGTCCTGGTGTGTTGAGGAATTCATGGCTTCACTTCCCCTTTTCTCCTCTTTAATCACAAGTGTTACCTGTAAATCACATCTAGTTTGAGTTTTCGGTCAAATAAAAGACGTGATTCAATCTGAATTAAACATTAATAGTTTTACTCTACATCAAACTCCATAGAGGGGTTTGCTGTTAATAAATTCTTATATTTAATTTAAAATAAAGAAAATATCTAATTTGATGCAGGATGAGTACCTTTCAAACTTGTCTCAAGTAAGAAGCAAAAGTCTTTAGTTGCAGTGTGTGTGTGTGTGTGTGTGCGTGTGTGAGATGGCTCAGGGAAGTTAAATTTATCTCAAGGACAGATGGGGCGCGCACACACACACTTTTTTTCAACCTGTGCACCAAGTTTATGATAGTAGTATTTTAATGACTTAATTTAATACTTCCCAGAGTCTGAAGCTCAGACTGGAACCTCTCATCATCAGCGCTCATGTCCTTCACTGCACATGCAATAGAATCAAACTCTTCTGTGTCTGAGAGAGAAATAAAACAAACACTCTCTAAAGCTCACACACCTGTTCTCTGATGTTGAAGTTTTTAACCAAGTGCACAAACGACAGCTCCAGTTCTTACCAGGAATGAGGGCTGAGCTGTAGTTGCCCATCCAGACAGGCAGGGAGGAATTCCAGTTCAGAAAGTGAAAGAAAAAACTGACCAACCTTTAAGTTTACATCTACAAATGAAACAGGAGCAAGTAGAGCAGAAATAATCAGACAGGCTCTGACTCGAGGAGAAACAGGGTCTTAGCTTAAATGTGCACAAGAGTCCATCAGAGCAGAAATGAAACACCAGGAGAGGCAGCTGTTGCTCTCAGGCCACAGAAAGCAACAAATGTTCCTAACAGGCCCATCCCACCTCAAACAATAGAACCACAGCAACCATTAGAAAACATGGGGAACCATTTACTAGATTAGTGACCGTTACAGTACATGATCTGCTTAAAACTCACCTTATATTTATGGAACCAACAGTGAGATACGGCAGCATTGGTGGAAACTGGACACCATCTTTTGTGCTCTGCTGTGGTGTGCATGTTGTGATGAGGAGGGATGGTGTCAGGGCTAAGTTTAGAGCTGCCTGCAAATATCAGCAGGGTAAAACAAAGGGCGTCACCAACCAACCAGACATGTTTCTGTCAGACCAACGTCTTTAATCCCAAACACTTCTCAGGTTTCCAAAGCGAAAACTGAAAATAGAGAACATCTGGCATCACTTTACATATTTAAAGATTCTAGAGGAGCTGATCAGAATCCAGAATATTTTTACAGTTCAGCTTGTGAAGTCAGATCAAGTCCATCTACGATCACAGCATCGGTGATGATACACTTGCTGACTCAGAAAAAACAGTTTTGTTCGATGACCAAAAACTTGTTTTTCCAAGTTACATGTCTGAATCTGTGGGCATCCAAGTTACACGTTTTCTACTGGAAGGAAATAAATCTCCCCACATTTGAACTGTCAATATATTACATTTATTTAATGCATCAATTTGTTTTATGAAAATGTACGTATGACATGTTTTGAGAAACATAATTCAATCAAAACAATTCTTTTAAAGGAAGATAACATTAAGCATAAGGAAAGTGCAAAACTGGGACAGTTCGTTGTAAAGCAGGGCTGGTCAAAGTGTGGCCGAGGGCCTTTTGAGTGATTCTGCCTGACGTCCCACAAGCACAAGCTGCTGATGCAGAAACGTTTAGACTTAACACACCTGCCCACACGTGACACCACCACTAAAGGCTGGTCTTGTGACATCAGTGACTGATCTAAAAGTGGTCTCCTTGCCGTCTCAGTCATTTCATTCAGAATGAATCAACTTTCATCAGTGAACAGCACTGAGGCCCGGTGCTCCTCCAGGAAAGACGAAGACCTGGAGAAGAATAGCGAGGCAGAGGAAGCTGGACTTAACGGCCTCGGCTCACAGGGTGTGGTTGAGGCACTATGCACACCATGGAGTCTACAGATATAACCAAGCAGCATCACAATCCAAAAGTGAAGGATTTTAAACTTATTTTTAGGTATTAGGGATCTCAAATAAAACATTCAACTAGGAAATGTCAAGTTGAATCTAAACTACGAGAGGATTTTTCTTATTTAACAAAGTTCTAAAACAAAACATTAGCTTATTACAACTTTTGCCTAATTTCTAAAAAAAAAAAAAATGCAGATTTCAAGTTAAAATCGTTTTATTTATAACATCGAACTCAGATGATTACAAGTTTTAAAGGTCATACTAAAGTGTATGTTCAATCACCGTTTATAAACAAAAAGGATTGCTAGCACTATCCAAGTAAAATTAGGACTTCAACATATTTGAAAGAAATACATTTCAAAAAAGCTAAAAGACAGTATGTAGTGTTACAAATGTTCTAAAACTAAGTACAGTAGTACTTCAACGATGTAAATGAGACTTTTATCAAAGACCACATGTTAGCAATGACACCGACAATACACAGGCAGGGTGGGTTGAAGTGACTGAGCAGACTTTGCCCACTCAACAGAGAAGATCAGGACGAAGTTACATCCTCCGTCTTTCCCAGCTCCATTTGCAGAATTCAGGACCTGTGTCGAAAGCACAATAAATCTGCATTAATACATATTTTTAAGGAAGTTTATATCCTTAAAGAAAACGACGGTGAAAAACTTGAGATGAACAAGAAGATAATCCGAACTGAGGGGGGCCTGTGGAAAGATGCTCAACTTACCAGATGTCATCACTAGCGTTGTTGGTTGGGTCCTCGGCTGTAAGGAGGGCGCTGGCGCATCACTCTCATGTTGCGATATTTGGACACGATGCTGTAGCATTTTCTGAACACAGGTCTCTGATGTGGAAAAGGTCGCGGCACTAGAGTCTCCTGTGAAACACAAATAAATATAAGTTAAAAGAATTTTGAGCTATTGTACTTTGTACAAATTCCTAGAGGACGCACGAGGTCTTTTAACAGCGACTCGTACCATGAGTGGTCTTCTAACAGGCCCGGACAGGTCCGGTCCTGCATTCCTCGGACCACCGGGAAACCTCTGTCTCTAAAATACAACGGTGAAAACCGAGTACCCAAAGGTAAATATCTCTCCTTGCTTTTATCAAATGTCTACAGAAAAGCTGAATTTCACAGTCCCTCCAGGAAGTTGCGATCGCAACTATTAACGCATTTGCTGCAAATTTTTCACAGCCTTGCAATTGTCCCCAATCATTTTAGCATTTGCCATATTTCACCTTCTTCTTCGACCAATCACTGCCACTCGGATAAGTTTTGACCAATCCCCGTTGCCTCCAGCTGTGTTTACTTCCTGTTTTTGAGCCGAGTCGCTAAACGGTAAGTTTTCATCAGATATTACAGCTAAAATACAAGCTAATCAATTTTCTAAAGTATTACACAAGAGTGGTGGAAAGCTGTTCTGCACCAAACAACATCGTGATGGATTATACACAAAAATCGTCGCTAGATGAGAACTTTTTGATTGCAAAACATGCAGGAGATTGGCTGAAAAGAGAGGAGCACAAATAAGAGCTGAAAAGACGAGGCGAGTTCTATTTAATGTCTGCATTTGGACAATGTAATAAATTATATTTAAAAAGAACTTATCTGTGTCCTAAAGTGTGTGCTGTGCCAGCGGTTTTGAAATAGGAACGCCAGCGTTAGCCAACATAAACTTTTTTGTATCCAGTGTGCACGAGGAACCTCGTCTCTTTTCTAAACTCTTTCTGCTGAACCAGTGAACCTTTGCAGTAAAGAAGAAGAGGTTTATTTATATTTAAATATAATATAACATATATATAATTTATATTTATTTATTTAAACTCTTGAACGTGAAAGTAAAGCGAGCTGCTCAAGCTGTAACGTCTGAGGCAGGCTGTCAACGTTGTTGTCATGGAGATTATGGCATCTTGTAGTCTTTATGATGAAACAGCACATACAGTGTGTGCGTATATAAACAAAAAATAAACCCCTTAAACAAAAAATGCTAGAAAAATCGCAACTTTGACCGCAACTGTTTGAAAAATCTCGTCTCGTCTTCTTCCGCTTATCCGGGTCGCAGGGGTAGCATCCCAATTGAACTGAATTGATTATTTGAAAAATGTGCTGCGAAATCAGTCATTTTAGGCCGCAAAAATCACAAGAATAACCCACACTTCCTGGAGGGACTGATTATATTACAGTATTTTGGATTTTCTACACTTTATAAATCAAAGTGTTTTGAAATTGTAACATTGCTGACAGGTTTTTATTTTTAGTCACAGGATGCTCTTCGCTGATGCGCTTCAGCCGTCGGTCATGAATTATGGGCATTTGACAGAATGAATCGTTCACCTACATGCATGGGTGCCGGTCTCCTGAAAGGTCTTGTGGCTCTGCTATCATGCATCGCATTAGGCGGTCTTTAGAAGAGAAGAAAAGAAGAGATGAACAGCAGAAACTAGCTAAAATACACAAGTCTTTTTTTAAAGCTACAGTTACACAAAGACTAAATCAAACAAGACCACTCCATTAAACACCAATTATTCCAGTAATTGTGGTACCTGAACACCCTCTTATCCAAGTAATGTCTTCTGTCTTCAGGTGATCTGGATTCATTTGAGAGTCTCCTATTTGACGTGGACTCTCCATCTGAACTGCGATCTGAAGTGAAAAATGAATAAATACTTTAAGCTACAGCTTAGGCATTATAAAAATTAAATCTGATGCTGATTAAAGCAAACTAGATCACAGCAGGAATCAACTTACCGGTCTTTGACTTTGGGCTGGAGCTCTTCGGAGGTGTCGAGTCTTTAGTGGAGGAGCTTGGTCCAGGTGGCCAGTGGGACAAAACAACAAGATCCCGTTTCTCGATGGGTGAAGATCTGAGAAGATCAACAAAAGGTAGTGTGGGTTTTTGATCATTTCTGTAACAATAGTTTCAAATGATCACAACAACAAAGATATACAAAACATTAACATTTTTGTTAATTACATTACCGTCAGCTGTTAGAGGTGAAACTAATTTTAACCAGTAATAAATAGCAGTGTTTTGCAGGCAGATAAATTATAAAGCCACACATCATTTGGGTACTTACAAAAAACATGGAATGTCCATGCTTCTTTACTCCTATTTTTGTACCCTGACTCAATCTGAGCTGTCTCCCCATTTCTCAGAAATTGTTACAGCAGCCAAATCCTGGGTTGATGAAAGATACGGTTCTATAATCACATCAAGTCTTCCTTCATCCTCTGATAAACAGGGGTACTTCTCAGCAGGCTGAACTTCAGGTGGGTTTATGATCAGTTGATTCTTGATTTTTTTTTTTATCCGTTTTCTTCTGTGGTCAGCGCTCCAGGGGTATTACGACGCTGAGACAAGAGATTGTCTTGAATAAAAGGGAGAGCATGAAAACAAGTGACTGGTTCAGATGATTGGCTTCTTCTCCACAGCTGGTTTTAAGATGATGAGTCCAACTTTCAAAGCAGGTAACTGAAGACTTTAGATTGGTCTTGCCATTAAATATCAGGTAATGTGGCTTGTAATCCAAATCCGTTGACAACTTTTTAGTGATGGGACTTTGCAAGGAAATACTCAATCTTCTTTGAGAGAAAACAAATTGGTTTCAAGCATCTTTCCGTCAAACTCAGTTTTACCATTGAAGTTGATATAAAAATAGGTCTGGGTTAGAACCAAGTTATGGTTTGGCAATATTCTGATTTCCATCAGGCTCAATGATGCTTCTGACTAGATTTTGGTCACAGCAGATATTGAATAACAAATAAAAGATGCTGTCCAGTCCAAAAAGATCAAAACAACCGTTGTGGTGGTGGTAATACTGTTCCCATGCAGTATTAAGTTCCCACTTGTAATCTATTTTGTTCACATTTATCTTGAATCCCTTTTCTCCTCGTTTGCATATTATTTGTAAATATTAAGTTTCCTTCCAGCCATTTCAAATGGCAAGTCATAGCAGTAATTGCTGATGCAAACAGATCCATCCACCTTACATTTCCATGGTTGCAGAGCCGACTCCAACATGGGATGATTTAAACATGATTGAATTTCAACATATCCACTTCTGAAATGGTCAATTTCAAGTGACAGACATGGGGGTTGCAGCAATCCTTCTGAAAATTCTTGACTGGAGAGATGTAAAAACCTCCATTACTTAAATATGTGGTATGAAGTAACTGTTGTCATGTTCTGGGTCCTCTTCACCAAGATTTCTGATTGGGATGGATGCAGCCTCTCCAAGTTTTTATGTTTTAGCTGCAGTAAAAATTGTTGTAAATAAGAAATTGCTTCTTCTCGAGTAAATTCACTCCACCTTTTTTATCTAATAGTTGATGTTAATAAGACAATTCTTGCAGTTACAAAAGTAACTTTTCTGAGGCACATTTCAAAAGTGCAGATTTTTTTGTCTTGGCCATTTCCAACATTTAGAATAAATCCTTTATGTGAGTGGAATAAGTTTAAGATTAAAATTGGTTTAAGGGAAAGAAAGCATTTGCTCTTTGTCTGGCTTCTCTTATAGTGGTAAGCAATTTCCAAATTCCAACTATTGTTTTCCAGAAAAATCACAGAGGTCTATATATGGCTTTTGTTGTCTGTTGTCATCACCATCCAAGCTGGCAGTCAGAGAACTCCAGATCAAACGTTGCTTTTGAAAACTCTTTAATCCACTTTCTTGCGAGGTTTGTCTTGTTTTATCCGTGTCCATCTAAAGCTGCTGATAATAATGGGCATGCAATGTTGCTGCATTTTTAACCCAAGAGTGGTGAATTATTTCCAGCAACAGCAGCTTGGCAGTTTCAGAAAAGCTTGTGTAGAATCCTCTTCACATCCAACATGCTGGGAGCCACCTTTTAAAGCTCTAGAAATAGAGTGCTGATAGAAGAATCCTTCAGAAGTACTTCTTATCTAAAAACTCCCAGACTTCTCAGTAGGCTTTATCCTTTGGGTTAAACAAGCCAGCTTTAACAGTGACTGGAGTTCAAACCTTTTCTTCATCCCACTTTCTTCATACCAGGTAGGTATTTGGACAAATATGTAGCACCGAGTTAGGGGAGGCATTTGAGAATTTTGTGATTTTGCATCAAATGAATCACTGTTGCACATTTAGCTCATGAGATCTCCATTTTCCACAGCTGGCAACCCCCTTCACACATTCTTTCTTGACCTCTTAATCATCATCATCAAGCCCCTGCGAACAGTGCTACAAGGTAAATACCATACCTGTGTTTGTTCAAGGACCGGCGAGACTCCACCTGTTCTTTTCCTGTGCCAGAGTCTCCTGAAGACTTGCTGGCTTTGTCTTCCTCTCCAGTGGGTGACTGTTGGGGTTTGGGCTTTCTTGGTTCTGTGTTTTTCAGAGGAAATGGCCTTGGACGGAAACGCTTATTCCTCAAAGCAAAAAAAGGGCTGGTATATCCTCGTGCACCTATGTCACCCGGACGAGGCCTGGGTCTCATAGTGGGAGGTATTCTCAGCCTCATGAGAGACTCTGCTCTGAATTGCCGACTCCTCATTAGGTAACTTTTACCCCTAAAAGAAAAAGGTGGACCACCAAACGGCCTGGGAAGACTCATCAGCTGAGGTCTATCTCTCCTGGGGTACTTTGGATTGCCATATGGCGGTTCAGGACCCGAGGACATGCTGATGCTCGACATCCTCCGCTTACGAGGCCCTGTCTCTTGTCTCTCCTGAAGGCTCCTGTGGTATGAAGATGATGGTGATGGACCCCCTTTCCATGAGGGGGTTCTGTAAGGGGGTGGGTGAGGGACATCTTGTGCTCTCTCTCGACTGTGGGATCTGTTGCCCTGCCTCTCCACAGGACCACGCTGCCGCCTGGAGTCTTGTTCAGATGACCACCTGCACATCCATCAAACAATAGAAAAATCATTACAATGACAGATCCATTGCCATTTTAAGTGGGGCGGGGAACTTTTAACTTTTATCTTAAATGCAGCCTTTTCACAAGCCAAGACAGAATCAAACAGGTAGGAGGGGTAAATTTCAAAGTGGAATTACAGATGTAACATTCCTCTTAATGCCACATTTACACCAGACCCACTTTAATCCACTAAAATTAATATGCTGCTGGAGCAGTTGATCATTATAACATCTGCGATTGGGAGCAACTGCCCACTTCTGGCCTCCTGTGTTATAATTTTACCCAGCTTGGGGTATTGCTTCACTCTTGTACCTCTCTGGGCATGACCCTCTCCCATGCATCTCCCTGGGGCTTCTCTGTGACCCAGAGGGCCGATGCTCTCCATTGTGTGAGAAAGAGAATGATCCAGGCTCATTCCAGCGCTTCATGCCATGGCCTGAGTGTTCGTAGGGCCTTCCCCTTGGGTGAGGGCCTCGACTCCGCTCAGGGGGAAAGCTTGGCTGCCTTTTGTGGCCCCTGAAAGATCCCTGGTATGGTGGTCCAGAGCCTGGCCTCCTGTCAGCTGGGTGGCCATGGAAATGTCTCGGGGAAGATATTCTGTGACCTGAGGGGGGACCATGGAAAGATGGGCCTCTATTACTCTGGTGTCCATGTGTAGAACTGTGAGGGGATGAACGACGCTGGACTTGAGGGGAGCGGTTCTGCCTGGATGGGGACCTAGGATGTGGATCCATTTTGGGAGGGTGGGAATGGAAGGAATCCTGACCCTGTGACCTCCAGTGATTGAAACGTGGTGCTCGGTGCTCTCCCATTTCAGGAGGTCTTCTGCCAAGTGGTGGTCGTCCTCGTCCTCTACCTCTGGAATCCCTCCAGTTAGGAGGGGGCTTCGAATGGTAGCCTTGACTATCTCTTCGGCTTTTGGAGCTGGGGCTGTAATTTCCTTCATTGTGTCCACGATCGTCTCCATATGGTCTGATGGGACAAACAAAAAATGAAATAGTAGATCACAACATATACAAATTATTCTGGAAAGGGTCAACATTCATCTTGAATCAGTCCCATTTTATATTCCATCTCATTCCATTCAGACAACATAAAGAAGCTGAAACATTACCTGGGCTTTAAACGTGGTGGTCCAAATTGTGTTCGAACCATCTTCGGAAGTGGGCGTCTGACAGATTCAGACGTGGAAGTAGTACTGTATGGACCAATAAATGAGTTATTTTTATTACAATGAATTTTTCTTACAGAGTTAATCATAATACATGTCCTACCATGGCTCTGGCACATAACTCTCAAAGCATGGAACTCAGTCAGTTCTCTACACCCATCGAGTTTGTGCTAATTTTATTGCCCTGTACTATCTTATTAAAAAATTGATGATATTGATGATAAAGGAAGGATTTAAAACTAAATTAAAACCTGCATGTTTGTTTGAGATAGGAAAAGACAGGCTGGAGGGCAGATACAGAAGTTGACATGTTATGGATATCTGAGGCTGCAGGCTTCCAGTGCCCACCACATTTAACAGAGTGGAAATTAGCCAGCGTAAGCCTCGACTTAAGCTAACGTCCAGATGAAAATGCAAGATTATCAATGACTTTGTAGCTGTATATGTGATGAAGTGTAAAAGAAAAATAAAGCACCACTCATTAGGGGAAAGAGTCACCACCAAATAATAATCCAGTGAAATTCATCTTGCAGTTGAGGGCAGGGCTTAGGGTTGGGCAATATGTAACTGTTTTCCAATTGCCCATCATCGGTCCAAAAAAGGACAATGTATGATTTATTCACACAAGTAGGGCTGTGCGATATGACGAAATATATCGTCTGGACGATAGAAAATGTCTACCGTCAGATAAAAAGCTGTATCGTTTAAGCCACGATAGAAGTTTTACAGCATAATGCACTTTACGGGATGTTCATGAACGCACCGCGCAGCAACGCATAAACAAACATGGAGACAGACGGTAGTGGACGCGTTTTAGACCAGAGTCAACAGGATAACCAGCTAACCCAAACCGAGGAGCTTATACCTAAAAGAGGGACAACTTCTGTCTCATCGATGTGGTTTAAATATAAAAAGACCGACGTGGACCAGACAGCAGCTGTTTGTAAAGTTCGCCGGCTCCGGTCCCAACAACGGACTCCGATGCCACTAATATATTTTATCACCTGCACAAAAACCACGTCGAAGAATACAGAGACAGTCAAAGAGTAAAAGCTGCAAAAGCAGCGTCGAGTGTTGGCGCAAGAGCTCAGAATAAACTCCAGACACAGACGCTGCAACAGGCTTTTACCCGCAGCACGTCATGCAGCTGCCAGCTGAGCGGAATGGAAGGAAGGAGGAGGTTACTGCTGCTGTTACCAAGCACTTATACAAAGGTATGGCTCTAATCTACACGGTGGAGAAACCTGAGTTCTGTGAGTTACACTCGAACCCAGATATGAAACACCCAGCTGAAAACACATCACTAAAGTTATGTTACTGATTTATATGATGCATGTCGGGCCACAGTGGAGGAGGAGATTCATAAGGTGGTGTTCTATCGTATGTTTATTGGGATATAAAATGAGCTATATCGGGATATGGAATTTTGGCCATATCGCCCAGCCCTACACACAGGTAACATTTGGACATTTTTGCAGGCAGAGCAATGTAAACATGCACATACTGATTTGCCAAATTAGAACTCAAAAGTCCAAAAATCGGTCGGACCGAGAGCCGCACATCTGACCCGAGTGCTACCGTCTCCTCCTGAGATGTAGTTCTTCATTAAATCCATGTTGTCAGCACGATATCGTCCTCATTATTACATGCTGAGACTACAGCTGACTGCAGCGTCGGCGTTTAGCGACGTAATTCTCACCCCGCTCCGCTCCGTCTGGACCGGGGCGGATCACCGGTGACGGCATCGTGACTCGTTAAAATTTATATTTTCGTAATTCTGGTTTAATGCATTTCTGTGGTTGAACCACGGGGAGACGTTCAGCTTCACCAATTTATTTATTTATTTTCTGAACCGGTTCCTGAGCTGCGTGAGTTCTAAGCTTCTGGAGCGGGTCTCTAGAGACCTGCTCTCTGATGAAGCAGCACTTCCGCTCGTCTGACGACTCGTTCATAGATTTTGATGTGTCCCGTTAAGATTTGTATTTCAGAGTAGGACTATCTCTGGACTAATGCATGAAGCACAGGTGACTTTTTTCTTCAAACAGCTGGTCACACTGGTGCGAGCTATGATTTTTTTTAATTCGCACTTTTTAAAAATGTGGTCGCAATCTAGAGCCCTGAGACATATAGGTGGCAGCAAAGGACTCAAACATCTGTGCTCACCCTCCTGTTGAGTATGCTAAGCTATTATAGTACTATCATATCGTAGTGCTATCAGTTGCTGCTGCAGCTTCGTCATGTTGAAAAATAATTAAAACTGCGGAAGATTTATTTTATGGGAGCTCACATGTTCACTGAAGTAGAACATTTCTATTTTAATTTTAGTTTTTCTTAATTTTGTATTTGTTGTTTCATATTTAGCTGAATCCGTCAGACAGATAAACACTGAACTGGTGTTCTGACCCGCTACAGCAGCACAGGTAGTGCAACACACCCGTAAATGTGGTTTAACTGGAAAAAAGCCAGTCTCTGTGTTTCCCTCCCCAAAAGCATTCAGAAGAGTTGCTAAAATTTGAACACTTCCAGTGTTACATACAAACTTTTTATACAAAAATGTAAGGTAACCACAGGGAAGCAAATCTAATCCACAAGAAAAGCCAAATATAGAAGACCAATATAGCCATGTCAGTAGATGCAGTTATCCTTAATAATAATAATACATTCAACTCAAGGTCAAATTACAAGAAACACAGCAAAAATTGCAGACAAAATAGAGAAACAACAAGAGTAGTGACACACCACCACCTAACAAATCACCAACAGCCATGTGCATTTCTGTCTTGAGTGATGGCAGCAAAACTCTTTTTTTTTTTTTTTTTTGCTTGTTTTTGCCCAGTCACAGCCAGCAATTGCCTCAGGTATAAAATGGCAGTCTCATACCAGGCCCTGGTGACAGGCTATAACATGATGGGGGTGGAACCAGTCTGCGGAGCCAGATCCGGGTCTGCAGGAAGTGTGCGTAAATATAACGAGTGTGAAGTATGTGTATTTTAAAAAGATGTTGGAGCTGAATCAAATTTTATAGCTACTGGAAATTACAAAAACGTGTGTAATGTAATTTTTACAACAACAGAATTAAACAAATCAATAAACATTGTCCTTTAGCTTGATACTTCTAAACTGTGCCAAAGTTGGATTTTACACTTTGTGTTGGAATAATTTTCGACTGATAAACGTAACAAATCACACGACTATGTTAACGTTTTCCAAATGTTTGAGGGGTAAGATTAATATTTAAAAATCATAATAATTTAACTCAAATCGCGACTGCAAAAGCCTGACAAAAGCCAAATTAAAATAAGCAAAACGGCCTTGTAAAATAATTCTAAGTCAAAGAATAAGTTATTTGCTGCATGAAATAAAATCCAACTAGTATTATTCTGCAGAAAGCAGCACGTGAGCGTTGAGCGTGGTTTTTTATGGTGGCTGCGGATTCTGTTTCGGTTTAAATTCCTGTGATGGTGAAGGAGCAGAATGTGGTTCCATTTTTAGCTTTACCTCCGAGACGCCATTAGTAAAAGACTCATTTGTTAACATTGCTGTCGTGAAATCAACGCTAACACTTCTTATGAAGTGGGTGCATCGCCGTTAAGGTTCGATTTGAGTGGGATTCATCCACACGAATATGGTCATCAATGCCGAGACAATAAAATAAATAAAAACAACGCTACCGTCTGGATTTAGCTTTGAGAAGCTAACAGTGGTTTTCGATGCACATTTACTCGACGCAGCTCTCACAAAATGGCAATCACACACCATTCCTTTGAGTGATTTGAATAGTTTAGCAACACCCTTACACAAATTAAACAGCGAATTTAATTTAACTTAGGACTATGAAGTTTAAATCCACAACATAAAAAGCTACTTACCAAAACCAAGGCGATAATCAAGATGAGAGCTACGTGCGACACAGATAGTAGCGCTTATTCTTTCTTTTCACCGCGCCTTGTGCATTGAAAAGCGCCTCCTACCGCCTGGGAGTGCTCACTACATGTACACATTGCATCTTCATTTCTCACCTCAGCAGCTGGATCGATTCCAGTTAAAAACAAACAAACGAAATATTAAAAAGAAAAGAACAATCCACAAACATTTAATTTATAAAACACAATTAAACTAACAAAACCTGATATTACATCAAAAGGAAAAAATAACCATGTTCTTAAAATGTGTGTTTTTTCAGTTGGAATAGAATAGAATAGAATAGTTTTTTATAATTGTACTTGTAGATACGACAAAATTAAGGGGTGCTCTGTGTGTGTCCTTGAGTGTTTGCAGTTGGTGGCCCAGGGGAAGAAGGTGATGGACAGTCTGGTGGTGTGTCCCTCAATGCATGTAGGCTGATGCTAATAATAATAATGAAATAGTGAAAGATCATTTTTTATTACCAATTTGTGCATTTTCCCAAACACTTTATAGTGGAAATGCTTGTAATTAAATAACATACGCTAGAAGACATTTTAAAATTAGAAATGCTGTCAGTTTTGTGCGTGGCTTTCAAATCCTTATTTTTCTATGTTTATTATGATCCTCCTGAATTAACTTAGACAATTTTCACCTATCTGCCCTCTTTAATTTGCAAACGCAACTTCCACTTTTGCATATACTAAGTAAGTGAGATTGCAGTCAGATTTTTTGTGTGTGCTACACAAGCCAGACTATATATGTGGATATATAGTCTGCAGGGCAGATCTGATGGTCTAATTCACTAACACAATTAGATAATAATCTCTGAACTTGAGAAAAAAATATTGTTTTATTAAAAATTTATGTTCGTGTTTACCATATCAAAAGGAATAATAGTTGTGATTTTGGAATGATCGTCATTAGTAGAGCTAATCTGAATTTGAAATATATTTTGGCCTTAACCTGATCAACTTTATAAAAAATAACAATAAATAAACTGAAATAGATCACAATTCCATTTGATGATTTCAGGATAAAATGGTCAGAGGATTTGTAACTGAAGATAAATAACCTGAAGAGGAACTTAAAAAAAAAAAAAAAAAAGGCACCCACAACCACACAAAAAGAACATAACTCAGTTTTACTCTTTGTTATTTTTATTTATTTATTTTTATTTAAGATAACATTGATATATGACCATGCTAACCATGCATAATGTCTACAGTGTTTGCATGACATAAAGAGATAAACTGTCTGTGTTAATGTCTTGAATGAATGCTTTGAGAATGCTGTTCAGAAATACTTTGGTATTTTATTTATTTACACATTTGTTTCTTAATCAGTTCTCTTTGCAAATAAAAAAAAATCAATCAATTTAGAATATTTTTGGAATATGCAACATACTGTATAATGCAAATTTGACCTACGAGGCTACTTTGCTTACAATTAATAAAAAGCATAAGATTTTAAGGCAATATGTTTTCTGAATGATGATGTTTTATGAGGGGTGTTGTGTCAAAGCTGCACATATACAACTAAAACAAACAAAAAAACACATTGAGGTATGATCACTTTGCATATAAGGCATGTCTGATTTTCTTTTTTTAATAAACACAAAGTTAATATTTGTAATTTTCCTACATTGGGCTACATGAAAACATTGTGATGAGAGGAGAAACAACTTAGTGCAACAACATCTTTACATGTCCTACATTCATGTGTGTTTTAAGCAAACATTCTTTAATTTTCACACATCTTTCACTGTGTCAGACATTGTTAAAGTGCTACAGAAAACTGACATGAAATAGTTCAGTTGTCACCATTTTTAACACGAGAAACTTGTTTAGTTGGTGGGATATGAAATAAAATATGATTACTGTGCATCTGCATTCAAATCAACAAACATGTGCACCGTGGCTGGATTGCCTTTAAAGTGTCGTCACATTCAAAATTGCAGCATGTAGGCTCATATTCCTCACTCACATGCTTTTAGCAGCTTTAATTAAAAAGAAAAAACAAGTCAAGTGGACATCAAGATCAAACATTGGCAGAAGTCTAAAGTGGTTCTCATAGTTTGGCTGGATTTTGTTTTAATGAGATAAATCTGATACTTACCAGCCAAATGAATCATGCAAAAAAAGCAACATTACTGTATGGGACATAATAAAAACATAGTAAATGGCATGGCTTCACATTTCCCTGCAATGTTGAATTGGAGCTGAATGCTAGAAATAGGAAAGGCAGAATTTCAATCAATGCTGTGAGCAGGCTGTAATACTTCAGGAGCTCACCCAATAAGATGTGTAGCTAATACAAGTTAAAGAATATGTTTTTTAAATCATTTATTATTTTAGTATTTGTCTTTTTGTCCATTTTTTCTTATATTTTAAACTTTCTGTCTATGAACACCTTAAAATCATGTGCTTGTCTTTCATTCTTCATATCAAACAGTAATTTATATGTAGTTTTACGATCATTGTGATTAATAGAGGTGTTGTTTTTACTTGTTTTGTTATGGCTCTATTCCCTTAGCTGTCATCACACAGGGCACATAGTCAGAATGTGACATCCTGTGTGTGTTTGTGTGTGCAACCGAGAGATAGAAGAAAGAGAAGACAACAGAAGAGAAATTACTTGACACTAAGTTTGTTTGAGGATGGAGCTGAAATCCCAACGAGCTTTGAGTCCGACATGGGACTAACAACTCCCTCAATCAGGTTCTTGTTGCAGTCACCTACAATGTCCTCAGAGGGTTGTTTCTGGTATGTGACGCTTCCTGTCAGGTCCATCAGATCTTCAAGGGCCCGGTTGTTGCTCAGGATGTCCTGATGGATTTCATTGACGGGCGAAAATTCTGGGATGGAGATTAATTCTTCCTTTGAAGCTGGACTGAAATGCATTTTTTCACAAAGAGAAAGTTGGTCCTTATATCTCTATTTATAAAGCAAAGTGTATTTTTGCAGTAGCTGAGAACTTACCTTACTTCCATTGACTGCACCTCATCACCAGACCCTGTTTGCTTGACGTCCAGCGGCTCCAGCTTGATGACAGGTGGTCCAACCAGCAGCGTTGTAGCAGGTGGTCTCATATCCCCTTTAGCCTTTCTCTCAGATGATATCTGAACATCCAGGCTTTGCTGTTTGGTTGCAGTAGTAGTTGGATGATTGAACATACCTCCTGTTTCCTTCACTGCTCCGTTCATCACACTGCCCTCTCTCTGGTTTGTACTGGCCAGCTCTGTGTTTACCTGAGCTCTGATGTTCGCTCTGAGCTGCTGGTTCAGGTTATGTTCCCCCTCAGCTCCCTTTTCCCTGAAAGCCTCTTTACTGTGATCTTCTTCACTGGTTAGTTTTCTGTCAGGTCTGTTTTCAGGAACCCTGTGTCTCACTGGCTGAGTGTTGTTTTCAACCTGCTGACTGTCCATCTGTGCTGCTGCTTCTTTCGTTTGGACCAGCACTGTGACCTGCTCTTTCACCTGAAACTCAACCTTTTTGCCCGCCTGCTCGATGACCTTAGCCTTAGGGTTTACATCTGTGGAGAATAAAAACATTGCAGTAGACTTTATGTCACTTGGACTTCCCAGTTAAATGAATTTTCAGCCATCTTTAAGTGTTTCTCTGTAAAAGCTATAAATACAGAGCTGTGAAAAGATTTCTGTTTTTGCTCAGCACACTTAAGTGTTTCAGATCAGAATCACATTTCAAAACCAGACAAAGATAGCCTGAGTCCATTTAAAATGTAGTATTCTAATGATGATTTATATATATATTTAAAACAGCTAACCAAATCACCCTGGGCCTATATAAAAAGCAGTTCTCCTCATTAAATCATGATTAAACTCTGACTAATCACTATATTTAGAAAGTTAGGTTCAGTTCCACCAGCCACCCAGGCCTGACTAGAGCCAGACCTGTAGAAGTAATCAATCACTTCAACAGAACCTGGCTGACAACAGGAAGTTGTCACGACCTCAGCCCCCCTGAGTTTAGGTTTGTGTCTCCTGTTGTGTTTCTGTCCTGTGTGTTAGGTCTGTAGGACTCATTCAACACTGGATTGTAGCTGTTTTACATCCAGTTATTACGTTTAAGGGCAATAACCTTTTTTACCTACAGCAGGACCAGGTTGGTTAGATAGTTTTTTCCCTTTAACAATTAAAATCATTTTAAAACTGCATTTAAATTGTTCTCAGTTTAGTGGTTTGGTACCTTTACATGACATTTTGGAGATTGGAGCTGTTTTAAGACACCAGAATTTACAATTTCATTTTTGTCTTAGTTGGTTTAAAGTCAGTTTCAGGACGCTACATATTTACAACCGGTATGATAATACCGTTACCGGTATGACTTTTACAGAAACACGTTTTGGAATGGCCTAAAAATCCTGTTAAATTGTCAGGGAGTTTTTCTAGAGCAGCTGCAAAAAACATTTTCCCATGGCAGCAGATAATGGTATTACTCAACACTGGACAGCTAAAATACTTTGCAGAGCGGTCCATTGAGAGTGCATATTACGTGTTCCAAGGGCATTCTCAAGAGCAGGCTAATTTGAGCGTCAGCTCCTGTGGGACTGCTCTGCAGAGAAAGACGTCCTATCAGCACCAAGAAGTCCTTCACTGCTGCTCGGTCGGTTCAACAAACTATCTGCACAGTTATTAGGCAAGTGGTCATTCTGAACAGTGTTTCTATGTTCCAAATCCAAAACCTACTACCATTCATAATTACTGACATATTTGAAGAATGGCACAGAGATTATCACCTTATATTTGGCATACGCCTGAGGCAAAATCATTATATTCCTTTCAGATGGATATGATCTTCCTGCTACTGTGAGTCCAAAGCACATGATGTCAAACGTGAAGCAGAACCGGATGAAGATGCACAAGGCTTCATGCATGTCATAGTAACTAAATCATTCACAAAAAACAAAACAAAACAAAAAAACAGAAGTAGATATTTGCTTTAACAGCAAAATATTAACTTGAAATAAAATAACTTGTCTTTTTTTTAATAAAAAATGAATGAATACTATTTTTAAAATGGTTTAATTTTCTTTCAGATTCAGAAAAACCTGAACTTAAAATCACAAGCAAACAGAAACAAAGACTTTTCGCATATTTGGACATCAAACAGCACCAAACTATTTATCGTTTGCCAAAGTTGCTCCCATAGACTGAAAATAGTTATGAAAATAACAGTGACTAAAAATATAAATGTCAACCCCTAATGTAACCCTATTACAACATAAAATACTGTTGTTATGGAAATAAGGTCATTTCAAATCATGTAAAGAATGCATTTAATAACAAAAACCAAGGGTGTTATTTAGCTAGGTCAAAAGTTTAAAGAGGTGAACTATCTTGTAACTTTTTGATCTTTGGCTTCTGTTAAATACATGCCTTTTTCCCCATTTTAACTGAAGTGCTACTAAAAAGACTTTCTCATCATGAAGTAACATAAACAAATGTCACTGTACATTTTGTGTGCATCTTATTTTTGTAACACAACCTGTTGTGAATTGTTTTTTGTAATGTCACCAAAATCACCACGAAATAGGAGCCAAAGATTTAAAAATGCAAGATACTTCACAGTTTTGTACTTTTATCTATTTTAAATGAAACTCTTCAGCTACAATGTTCACTACCTTTGTTTAAAATGACTTAATTTTCCAAAGTAATATGTTTAAAAGGTTCTTATGTTTGATTAAATCATGATACATTCAAATCTTTTAAATCCTTAATCCCAATTGTTTATTTTAATAAAAGTGCTGGAGATTGTTTAATGTAAAGTCACCAAATCGCCACAAGACGGCTATAGTTTTTAGCAGACTTAGGAACCAAAAATCAGTCACAAGAAAATTCAGTGTGTCACCTCAATCTGTGAATCATTCCTTCTTTCCATTTTCAATTAAAAACCAATAAATCAAACTAGAAGCACTGTGAATGTTTGTTGTAATTTCACTTTATTGCCACAAGAGGGCGAAAGCTACCAAGGTTTTTCAAATAAAAGCTCTGTAAATAATGCTTGTTGTAATGTCACAAAACCGCCACAAGAGGGCAGGTGTGTGTCAGCAGAAACAGAAACCAAAGACCAAGAAGTCACAAGATAGTTCACTGTTTTGTACTAACATCCCTGCTGAATACACTTCACTTCATTAATTAGCTGTTTTCAAACAATACTGACTTGATTTTTAATGAGCTTCTTTAGAAATTACAGTATTTTAACATATCCTAAGTATGGTTAAATAATGGTTTTAGATCAGATAATGTGTGTTCTTAAATTTACGCTTTATTTTTCAAGGTTTGTCATATAAAAGCACTGTAAATACTGTTTATTGTAATGTCACAAAACCGCCACAAGAGGGCGAGTGTTGTTTTAGCCAAAGCAGAAACCAAAGATCAAGAAGTCACAAGATAGGTCATTGCTTTTACTACCATCCCTGCTAAAATAAAAACCTCACTTATTTACTGCCATGATTCATAATGAGCTTTTTATAATTTTTCCATTTTACTTTCTACTTTTATACAGGGGGACTTATCCTGACAGCTGTGTGTCAGACTGATACAGTTCTGAGGACAAGGAGCGCATCCTGCCAAACTGGTGGGGGAACACATCTAGACGGGGGGACTCATGTCAATGTAACACCTGGTAAAGTCAACCTGAGCAATAAAATATTAAAATCTAATTTGATCTTAAATTTCCTTCTGTCCCTTTTTCCTACCTCATATTTTTGTTCCTAGACTAGAATTGAAAGCATGAAAAACAAAACGTTTGTTGTTGTTTTGCATCCATTTAAAAAACAAATAACAAAAAAATTAAATCCCTTTTTCTTTTTTGCTTATTGGTTTTCAATTGTAAATAGAAAGAACGAATGATATATGGATTCACCTCAGCTAGTTGTTCTCACCTTCTGTTGTTTTATGCTGTAAGAAATCCATCAATGAGGCGTTATTATGCTTGATACCTTTTTGAATGCAAAATGAATTTATTATTTTGCATGTTACTTTTTAATGCTTCAGCTTGTGGGCCTGTTAATGTTTTGGTAATTTAATTCTCTCATCATGAACCAGTGATGAAAAACAAAAGTCAAAAATCCACATCTATTTTTTAAATTCTCATTGCTGCTTTATGATGAGAAAATCCAATTAATTAATTAAGCTAATTGATATTTATAGACATAACAGAAGGTTATTCTTATTATTATGTTAGCTTAGTTACAGAGAAAATGGGTGTTTGTGTTTAAATGCTCTGTCTCTTTAGGACAGATACAATGAGGGTGATGTTGATTAAAGCTTAAAGATGAAACTTGGCCTGTTTTCAGCAGATGCTGAAAAAGCAGCATGTGTATTAACAAGGGCTGCATTACATTTAGAGGAAGTTTGCTTGAAACCATTTTTTTACAGTACAACAACGTGCACATTACATCTACGCCTTCCCTGCTGGCTTTGCATCAGGTCAGATAATAGTAGAAAAACAGGGTAGTGGTCTCATTAATGGGGAACTATAGGTGGATCTTTCCAACCCAAGTTCTCCCAGGTTCTAGAAGATACTTTCATCAAACGGCGGCCTATTGTTAAAATGATTGTGTACATTCTAGCTTAAGAACTTATCAAGTATAATGTTTGCTGTAACTCTATGTGCTGTTTTCATGGCCTTCACTGATTTTGCAACCAATGATTGCTTTCATGAGCATTCTCGGAATTCTCTAGTTGGCCCGTCTTGATCTACTGCTCTCTATAACTATCCTGTTCTAGTTTGTTCTAGTTAGACTAGTCTGTATTGTGCAAGATAGTGTGACTCTGAGTGAGCCAGTTTCTCCCCCTCCCTTCAGCGACTCACTCAGCTGTGTAACTAGGGAACGCCCTGCGTGAAATAAAAGGAGAGGTTTGTGGAAGAACCAGCAGAGTGCAAGGAGATTGTTACTGCACGGTCTCTTTCCACTCTCCTCGAGCATAACCAGAATTCTGACTCTGTGCCTTTCTTTCCTTGTGTAAGATGTTTTAGGCGTATAGACCTGACACCTATATTCAGAAAAGCCTCAGGAAATCTCTCCCTCATATTACAGAGTAATGATCTGACAGAGAAATGACCTGAAATCTAATTCAAGACGTTCAGTGAGGAAACGCAGATCACTTCTGTGAACCTCACACTGGAGGATGAGGCTGCTGATTGGACAGAACATAATCACAAATATAAAATGAATAAACCGCTTGCATTTCATAGTTTGTATTAAAAAGAGAGAGCTGATTTTACTAAATGAAATCTGAGTGCTAGTGTAAATATATATTGTTGTGTGGTTGTCTAATAACTGAGCACAGTGAAAAGAATGATTTTAGATGCAATTTGCTTGATGTACATGCAGAATAAAAAACTACAAATAATTTAAAGGAACGGCTCAAAGCGCAAATAATAGAATACTATTAATTTGTTGCTTGGCTGTTGGATTCTTGATGCTCATTCTTCTTCCAACAAACCAGATGACATCAATATCTGAGAGATTTGCGACAAGCCAGCTGATAAAAACCCAGATTGCTGCTGCGCATGCTTAACGTTTGCTGAAAAATAAATTAAATCATAAACCACTCATGCCCTGTTTGCATTTTTACAACAGCAAGGCACTGAGAAAGGGGGCAAAATAAGCATAGACAGCAAGCCTGACCGAGGACGTACTAACCTGACAGGGAGACGGACTTCGTCTCTACCTGCTCCTCCTTCCGATTCAACAATCAGGACACAAAACCAGAGTGTCATCAACAATATCATTTAATAAATAACAATAGAAACAACAGAAGGTCAAAGTTTTGATGAACTATTTAAAAAAAGGAAAATAATCTGAGTCAGCAGGTGTTAAAGGCAGCAGGTCAGCTGGTGCTCTCACACTACCTTCATGTCAGCTTCACTCTTCCTTGTTCTCTTCATGATCTCCTCGATTCTCTGTAAATGTAAAGTGAGATATTAAACCTAAACCTGTAATCCTGACATGATAACACTGATAATGACCTTTTTTCTGAGTTGCCTCTCCTCCTCCTCCTGCTGCGTCTGCAGCTCCCTGTCTTGCCGATGACGCTCGGCGTCTTCCTGTGCCTGGACTTTGGCTTTTTCCTTCTGTTCACAACAAGATGTATTTGAAGTAAAGAATTAAAATGTTTCCAAAAATGTAAATTATGTTGACAAGATAAATAAATCCCCATGGATAATACCTCATTGTTGTGACCCCTGACCTCTGTGTCTGTCTGGGTCTGAAGCTCTTTTTTCTGCTGTGTTTCTTTTCTTTTCTCTTCCTCTTGTTTCAGCCTGTGAGTGTCCTTCACGTTGTTCCCTCTCTCCTCCACGTGCTGAGCCTTCACCTCCCGAGCCAGCTGCTTTCTTTGTTCTTCTTCTCTTAATCTGATCAGAAGGTTCAACATTATTTTAAAAATCTTTTCAGTAAAGATTTTTTGTGACCTTCAATTGACAGAGAATGGTGAGGACTCTTGTACCAAAGCTTTCTGATCAAACAGTATTTCATTAACTCACCTTTCTCCTCCCTCTTTTTCCCACTTCTTCTCCTCCAGCTCCTTCTGGGCTCGAGCCTGACGCCTGCGCTCTGCCAGCAGCCTCGTAGCCTCCTCTGCATTTGTGGTCCCAGCTCCCACTTTCCCCGTGGACGTGATTGTCGCTGACTCTGTTAAATGTAGAAAAATGATGTTAAAGACCATGAAAATGTACCTACTGTGAGACAGCGGTGAGTCTCACCTCTGCTCTGTGAGCTCTTCTCTGTAAAATCCACGTGGTTCCTTCTCTCAGAGGGGGTAAGCTTTTCACATGCGTCCTTGCTGAGGTTGACTCCAGTCTTATCAAAGAGTGAATTCAAGCCGTTGACATCAGTTCTGTTTTTCATTGTTGGCTCAGGTTTGGATCCACACTTGTTCTCTATCTTCTTATCACCAGTTGCTAGATTTGGACGATGTCTGGTTGGAGACTGGTGTTTACTGCTGGGAGACTGGGCCCGCACCTTAGACACCAACCTACTCAAAGATAAAGGTCTGACTTTAGGAACTGAGAGCTTGATTTATCCAGCTGCTATTTAAAGGTCTAATAATCTCACCTGGAGGTAGTAGGAGAAGCTAAGAGTTTGATGACACTTGCAGGAGATTCTGATCTTCTCAGAGGAGATCCACACCCAGGAGAAGCTGTTCTTCTCTCTCTGCGTACTCGCTCTTTCTGTATTCAGAGTTAGATTTAAGCTCATTTGTTCACAGTTACTGATCTGTAATCGTAAGCATAAAAATATGAATGGTTCTGACCTTAGGTGTGCTGGGAGTGGACTGAGATCCTCCCTGAAGTCCGACTCTGTTGGGATTTGCAGGATTGAGTGAGTTGCAGAAAGGTGACCTGTGAGGGCTGCAGGGCGCTGCATGATAACAAACATAACCAAATTAAATCAAGATAAATGACGTATGACAGGGCTGTTAATGCTGCACCATATGGGGGAGTGGGTTGAACAGAGTGTGCTGCACTCAGTTGGTGGTTACACAATTAATTTAGCCATCAAATCTAGCAGAGACAAAACAGCAACACACAATCACACAAGGCTCTGCTCTTCAGGCAATGATTTTCAATGTAACCGGGTTGTAGGTGTACATGTTTCAGAGAGATTTAAATCCTTTGTAGTTAAAAGTAGGGGCATTAATCACAGGTTACATCATAACAAACAGCAATACATTGCTTCAAGACGCTGATCTAAGGTCACAAAATGTCTGAGGAAAGTCAGAGTGTTGTAACATATTCTATTGTGGTAGAAAAAAGCTGTCTTTTCACTAATGTTACTCAATTGTCTCTAATTGTGATGATTAATTTTTGTCCCTCATTTATGTGTTCATTCATATGTTACATGTATGTTCAGTACCTCCCTGAACCATTAAGTAGTGACACAGAATAGTTTTAGTAGTTTAACTAATATCTGGTTATCAAATCACAAAATCTACTGATATTATCAGTGTTTGGCCAAATATAAACTCACAGGTAAAATCTAGACATGTTGTTAAAACATGAATACAAAAATGTTAGAAATGATTAGTAGATACAACACAATATGATACAGCATGATACTACAGGCTACAATATGTTACACATACACAATATGATATAAAGCATACAGTACAGTATGGTTAGATACAGTAAACTACAGTATGGTATAGAATACAGTATAACATGGTATAGTACTTCACTTTACATGACTTTATAACACTATGTGACAGTACTTTACGTGACACGTGATGGTACTTTATGTGATGATACTTTACGTGATGGAACTTTACATGATGATACTTTATGTGATGGTACTTTACATGATGATACTTTATGTGATGGTACTTTACATGATGGTACTTTACGTGATGTACTTTACGTGATGGTACTTTACGTGATGGTACTTTACATGATGATACTTTATGTGATGGTACTTTACATGATGATACTTTACGTGATGGTACTTTACGTGATGGTACTTTACATGATGATACTTTATGTGATGGTACTTTACGTGATGGTACTTTACGTGATGGTACTTTACATGATGATACTTTACGTGATGATACTTTACGTGATGATACTTTACGTGATGGTACTTTACGTGATGGTACTTTACATGATGATACTTTATGTGATGGTACTTTACATGATGATACTTTATGTGATGGTACTTTACGTGATGGTACTTTACGTGATGGTACTTTACGTGATGGTACTTTACATGATGATACTTTACGTGATGATACTTTACGTGATGGTACTTTACGTGATGGTACTTTACATGATGATACTTTATGTGATGGTACTTTACATGATGATACTTTACGTGATGGTACTTTACGTGATGATACTTTACCATATGTTACATTAGATTGTGTCGTTTTACGTTTTGTTGTTTTATATTCTGTTATTTAATGTTACTTCAATGCTGTTTCCTTAATGATTCGTTATTTAATGATTCATTATTTAATGATTAATTATTGATTCCTTATTTAATGATCACAACATAGCTTATAAGGCACAATCCATTGATATGCAGTTATTTACTGTTTTGGAACAACACTTTCTCAGGCTATTGAATCTCTGCAGAAAGCATTTGTTGTAGTCCAGCATTTACTTTATCAGTTCAAACTGGTCTTAAATGCTGATAAGACTAAGCTAATGTTTTCTAATAGGAAAATCCCAGATAGGATTCCAGTAGTGACCACTCTGGAAGGGAAGGTCAGAGAAGTGGTTCATTAATACAAGTACCTTGATGTCTTGATTGATGACTCCTTACTTTTAAATCACACATAGAAAAACTCATGAAGAAACTAAAACTTAAGGTGGGTTTCTGTCAGGGGGTGGTGTGACCACTGGCATTGGAGGACCCAAATGCAAGGGTGAGGAACAGAGGGAGAGGTAAAACTCAAAAAAGGGGATTTATTATACAAAACAACGTCAAAAAAACAAAACTACATTAAAGGGCAGACAGGAGATAACTAGACTAAACCGGGGAAACAACACAAACGGACCAACAAGGAGTAACACTGAACAGGGACTTAAATACACAGACAAGGTAATCAGCAACACAAGGGGCAGGTGGTGCAATCAGGAACACCTGTGAGACGCAACGAGGGAGACTGGACCAATCACACACTCACACACACACACACACACACACACACACACACACACACACACACACACACACACACACACACACACACACACACACACACACACACAGGAGGTGTGACCCAGGAGCTACAAAGGAAAATCCACAACACAGACCAAGATTCCAACCAGACTAAATACATGAACATAAACACAAAGGAACCCAGGGGCATGAACACATGAGGAGAAAACAAAGGCAACACCAAAACAGAACCAACGAAACACAGGGGACCAACTAAACACAGAGGACCAACTAAACACAGAGGACCAACTAAACACAGAGGACCAACTAAACACAGAGGACCAACTAAACGCAGAGGACCAACTAAACACAGAGGACCAACTAAACACAGAGGACCAACTAAACGCAGAGGACCAACTAAACGCAGAGGACCAACTAAACGCAGAGGACCAACTAAACGCAGAGGACCAACTAAACGCAGAGGACCAACTAAACGCAGAGGACCAAACAAACGCAGAGGACCAACTAAACACAGAGGACCAACTAAACGCAGAGGACCAACTAAACACAGAGGACCAACTAAACACAGAGGACCAACTAAACGCAGAGGACCAACTAAACACAGAGGACCAACTAAAC
>SSNR01000087.1:1767753-1843760 GCA_006937965.1 Callopanchax toddi | reverse complement strand
CAGAGGACCAACTAAACACAGAGGACCAACTAAACACAGAGGACCAACTAAACGCAGAGGACCAACTAAACACAGAGGACCAACTAAACGCAGAGGACCAACTAAACACAGAGGACCAACTAAACAGAGAGGACCAACTAAACACAGAGGACCAACTAAACGCAGAGGACCAACTAAACACAGAGGACCAACTAAACACAGAGGACCAACTAAACACAGAGGACCAACTAAACAGAGAGGACCAACTAAACAGAGCTACACATGAACAACAGGAGGCATGAACCAAAATACAGGGGGCTGGGGTCGTGGCGGTTTCTTCTTTTCAATAAGCTGTTTTTCTTTTGAAGGAAAAAAGCGTTGTTGCTGCTACTTTTTATGTGTTAGATTATGGTGATCTTTTTTATATGAATGCTTCTTTTACTGCTCTTTAAAAGGTGGACTCTGTCTATCATACTTCTTATGACCAACTGTGGAGTCGTGACACATCACTGGGATTTGTAGTGGGATGGCCGTCATTGACCACTAGAATTCATTGGTATGTTTTTATTTACAAGGCAATGCTTGGATTATTGCCTTCATATTTGCACTTTAATCCAATGATTAATTAATTAAGATCCAATGATCAGCTGTTGCTCTCTGTCAGCCTTTACCTGCTGCAGAGAGACTGGGAACTGACTGAGCTAGTTTCCTTAAATGTTTTCAAAAGTAAACTGAAAGCATCGGAAAAGTAAACTGAAAGCATCAGAGACTGCCTCCATCATTTGTAACTGTTTTTAATGATCTGTAATATGGGATCATTGTTTGTTGTGACTCTGTGTGGTATTTTGCTGTCTCTTGGCCAGGACTCCCTTGTAAAAAAGGTTTTTAATCTTAATGGGACTTTCCTGATTAAATATAGGTTTATAAATACATTTAGAAAATTTGTTATTTCATGTTTCGCTATTTTATCTAATGTTATGTAATTTTGTTGTCACATTACAATATTACGTTATGTTGCACTACATTACATTGTTACATTTTATTACATTATGTTACAATATTCTCCTTTACCTCATGTCACATTACAATATGTTGTGTTATGGTATGTACAATACAATGCAATATAACAAAATACTGTAAAATAAAAAGAAAACATACCAGCAAAGTGTTTTTGAAAAATAAACAATTACAGCAAACCTAAAGACACAGACGTGATGCAAAAACAGGATCACAAAGCAAAGCTTCACATGCTGGACTGAAGGACAGTATAAATAGTCTCTCTGACATCCTTTGTAACTAACCAATATAAAGAGCAACCTCTAAATAGTTCAGTCATCTCACAGGACTAACAATATCTGAGGCTATTTTAGTGCACATATTTCTATTCTAGGTCATCTGCGATTTATCTCCAAACCCGTCTGCTGCTGCACAAAGCTAGAGTCAGCACCACTTAGCTGCTGTCATCCTCTAATCTCAGGTTATCAAAAATAATAATAAACACTCCTTACTTGTTTACTGACTGTGAAAACAAAACCTCTAGTGTTTAAATCAATGAGACTTCTATGTCATCCCAATCCTGTGCTCTTTGGCCTGTTTGATGATTACGGAGCAGTTTACTAAGCCGGGGAGACTAATCCAGAGGTGGACTTCAGTTTGTAGACAGCGTCAGTCATTGAAAGCATATGTTTACTAGAGCAAAAGAACTGCACTGTGGCTGATGGATTAATGGAGGAAACAGCTCTTCCTACAATAAGTAGTCTTTGAAACAGCTGATGCTGCAGCATCTTCCCTTATTTCTACAAGATGGTACATTTGCAGTTAGTTGCACATCAGAATAGCAGTCATTTTAGGCTAAATGATCTTGTAATAACATCTGCTCATTAATTTAAAGCCCAAACACAACTAATTTCTATGCAGCCTGTTGTGCATACAGATGACTTTGCACAGATATATGACATTCACACTAAAACTGAAGCATTGCAACTTGCACACAGGAAAAAACTTAAAAGGCATGCTTTACAGGAAGAACGTCTTCCTGTGTTTTAGAGGGGTTCAGGCAGGACAGAAACATGATCACACAGACTGAAAGTAACGACTGTATGAACACGAGAGAGAAAGCTTCATTTGGGATGTTGAGGGGGCTTAACTTTACCAGATTCGACGGCAGCAGGAAGGGGGGAGGCAAAGGCGGAGGCAGCAGAGAAAGGGAGTGAGGCATTCTCACAGTCACCTATAGGCAGCAGGCGGAGCAGAGCAGACACAGAGTTATAAACAGATTCTCTGATCGACGTCTCATCTCATCCAGCTGTGGAGGCCGAGCAGGAGTTAGCATACAAGCAGGGATGGTGAAATGCAGTGAAATAATCAATGGTTTTGGTCTGGTTTGAAGCTGCTATGTGTAGTTATCATATGTACTAGTCAGTCATGATGGATAAAAAAAGGATCTGATTATTCCATTGATCAGAGATACTCACAATGCACAATTTAAACACTTTGCACATCAGTCACACATGCAGACATGAGATTCATTATGTGGGAAAACAGGGAAATGCATTCATATTGGTTTATTTTGTTTGTGCATATTTTAACTGCCAGGCCATCATACTGTATTTAATCCATCATTACAAACTTGTGTGTTCATTAATAGGATGAAAATAGCAAAGATAATTCTTGCTTGTAAAAGTGGGGTCAAACATTGTTGTCTTCAAAAATTATAAAGAAGGTTTTCATTTATAGACTGATTATTTTATAGAAAAAACAATAAAAAGTGCTAAATAAAAATGTATAAATAGATCAAGATCAATGGCATGAATTCATCTAACAGAATACAATTAAACATAATTATAAAAGTAGGATGTAGATTAGAAAAATGATTTTCACAGATCAACGACCTCATATTAGTTTAATGTAATTAGTGGGGTAGTGAAGATTTGTCTTAGTAACTTTCTTCATGACAGATTCCATTATGTTAAAATAAATGTTGAAGCATGTGGGATCCCACAAGGGTCAGTACTCAGTCCACTGTTGTTTATTTTTAATATTTATGGCATTTCTTACATTTATGTATCCAAATTGTTCAATTATGTTTTTTCTGTCAATGAAACAACATATTTTGTTTGGGTAAGAACTTAATGATGTGAGTCATCAGGCAAAAATTATTAAAGAAATGTAGAAATGTAAAGAGTATACCAATATGTATGTGAATGGGTTCTTGTGTGTGTGGTTATAGCAGTAAGATTATGTTAAAAAATAACAAATAAATCAGCTTAAATCAATCAGCATAGCCCCCATGGAGATGCAGGAAAATTGAAACGTTTTTTAAGATTCTTTTTCTCCATTCTTTGCTTTTTCATGCCAGTTGACCATATTTCATGAGCAACCAGTGCTTCCTGTATAAAAAACAATCGGTCTTCACATTACCTGCTCCTGGAGGGCAGCCCCTGCTCCAGCGTTTTGCTCTCTGTTCCAGCTGAAGGCTTCGCTCCAGAGAACGTTTCATCAGGGCCTCCAGTCGCTCCTGAACGCAACACAAAAGAGCTCGCTGAAACCCTAGCAGCTATGAAGACCAATGAATCGGCTGTGTTTTCAAAATCTGATAACATAAAATGTGAGTTTCTAGATTTGTCACTCAGAACAAAATAATGTTAGGTTTAGAGAGATCTAACCCTCTCCTCCTCGAGCTGCTGCCTCCTCTTCTCCTCCACTGCAGCTCTGCGGAGCTCTTCTTTCTGCCTCTGCTCCTCCAGTCGCCTCCAGCGCTCCTCCACAGTTCGCTCATACTGCAGCCGGGCCCTGCGCTCCTTCTCCCTGATCAGCTGCTCCCTGGCCGCTGGACGAGACAAGTGGTTTCAATGCAGAATGTAAAAGACTCAACCAGTTATTAAAAGATTATCTGTAACGTTATTTCTTTAAATATTACTAAGATTAATATGCTTATTTCATTTTAGTTTGATATTTTATTTCATTTAACTAAAAAAACCTTATAGCTTGAACTTGTGAGCTAGAGTGAGCTTGATCTCATCTGTCAACTCGCTCAAGATTAAATGCTGAAGACAGAAATCCTCGTCACCACGGAGCAACCGCTGGAGCTGTAGGATTATCCCTGAGTGGGAGACCTACTTTTATAAACTATTCAACTCTCCACAGTGACACAGCTCATCATATCGGATCTCTAAGTGAGTCTTCTACAGGCAGGCAAAGGGCTCTCATACCCCGTTAAACAGCAGGAACATAAAACATGTCCCAAAAAATATACAAATTCAGAGGAGCAGAAAGCCAGAGGCATTTCAGAAGCTTTGAACAAACAGACATCCCTTACCCAGACTTCTCTCCCTCTCTTCACGTCTCTCTTTGGCTAATCGCATCCTGTCGTCAGTCTTCATGTAACCCTCCTGACCTGAAAACAAGCGATGATATCAGAAACTGGAACATTTAAACAAAGTAAAGGAGAAAATGTCAATCAGCAGAAACTCACTTTGTTTACCTCCATGGTTGTTTCCAGCATTCGCTGCCAGGTGTGAAGGAGATGCATGTCCGTTTATCTGTGGCTTCTTCTCTGTGTTACCTGGAGCTGAAATACATCATACATGGAATCAATATTTGACAAGCTATTAGTGCATTTAATCCCATCTCTGACATCAAGTATTTGTGTTACCAGTTCATGACTAAAGGCCTAGTTGTTAGGTAACAACAGACTGGTGTGTAGATCAACAAGGGATCACATGGAGCAGAGAGAGGAGGACTCTCTGTGTGGGAAGACAACTTTTATCTACAGCCCAAAATTCCATCTCTAATCTGAGCAGCACCTATAGCCACCACGGGAATGTGGAGCTCACTGAGACCCCGGATCCCCCACCGACATGACCGCTGCAGCCACCACATCCAATTCCACTGGTTAAACTTCTGACGGCCCCTCTCCTGCTAAACAGGTGACAACAGTCTTCAGAGCAACAAGACTTAGTGCAGCTGAGCTGAAGAAGCGTAATGCTGCTTGCTAGATTGTCCAGGACATGGTGTCCATTCCCACTGTGGATTCTGCATCATTCTGATGCATCGTAGAAAAAATACCGACCCAGAGTGGCGTCAAGCTGCTGCAGAGCAGACCCCTGCACTTTCTTAAAGTCAGTTTTGAGTCCTGTAGTTTTTACTGCCTATAAACAATGTTCCACTATATTAAATGGATACCGGCTGTTGTTTCTAGGTGTAGGGTTGATGTCATGGCTCTGTTTAAACAGTTAAAGCCTCCAGCCCCCCACCCCTGTACTCAAGACAGTTGTGTCCCTTTTGAAATCTAAATTTCATCCTTGCTTGAGAGAAAATACGACATAAAGAAACTGATTTGAAGGCTACACTACACTCAGAGAGAAATACAGGTCAACAGGAGAACGACTCGATTTATTTTCATCAAATCTGGTTGAATGTGCAGAAAATAGGTTTAAATGTTCAACAAATTCCTTCAAGTCAGAGACTAACATTCAATTTAATTTTTGCACGATGTAATGTGCATAAAGTTAAAAGAACTAAATTAATAAAACAAGTTTTTAAAAGAGACTGATTTGATTCAGTTTGATGGGATGGGAAAGAACAGAATTAGACTGACAGGTCTGTTGCTTTATAGCAGATTGGACACATTTTTGAAAAATAACTAAGTGAAGTAATTAGTAAAGTAACTAATTACTTAAAAAAATAATCAGTAAAGTAACTGGATTCCATTTTTGGAGAAGTAATAAATAATTAGTAACTGAATACTTTTTTCAAGTAACTTGACCAACACTGCTAGTCAGCCAAAGTGCTGCACTAGTTGCCCCAAAGCCCTAACTAGTTAACTTGTTCATGCACTAATGGACCACTAGGCCAAACTATTAGATGATTATATACAAGTTAATTAGTAAGCATCAAAAACCCTTAGATTGTAACTATTCACAACAAATTCTGCCTACTAGTCACTTAGTGCAACTTAAAAATGTTAACTAGTTGACTAGTAAGGCCCCATATTCTCTATAGCTGACACTTTGAAGCAGCAATGTGGAGAATCTCAGCAAGAGAGCATTTTTTTAGTCCAACGTACCACGGCCCCTCCCAAAACATCCATTCTCCACCCCCTCCCATTTTCTATAGCTCCACCTCTACACGTGCGTGCACACGGCACGTCACTCTAAGACGGATTGTGCTTCGTCCTGGCTCTCAGCTCCTGCTCAAACTGTATTGCAGTTCAATCGTTCACAGCTCACAAATCATGTTCTCACTCTGTAGATGCTCTCAGTCCTGACTGTCACACTGTGCTGATGAAACATGTTGCTCAACACGCTCGTCACACAACAATCTGCAAGTAACCCAGAACGGAAGAGAAACTCGGTCCAGAATGGAATTCTTGACCAAAATAAATGTGTATCCTTGGCAAGCCTTGCCATTCTGTGAGGAGAATTGTTTAAAAATAAAAATAAATCCCTCAGTAGCCAGGGAATGGATACGTTTTTAGTAGAAATTAGCTCTGACTTCTCCATGACCGGCTGAGACTGTAAACAGGAAGACACAGAGCGTCCTGTACAAGAGCGCCTCCACCTTGGCTGAAAAAGTGTGCTGGTCAGAGAGAATGCAAAGGGGTCTATAGGAGGAAGGGGGGTCTTCAGAAGAATAACAGATGTTGTGGAACTCCATATATCATAGTTCAGACCTGAAATATCATTTAAAACATTTAGAAAGCTTTGATACATAGAAAAATGCTGCACATATCCCCTTTAATGTCCAACAATTGTTAAATAGTCTAATAGTAATATTAATATAATCCATTACTAGTTAACAAGTTCTCATTTTACATGTAGTAGTTGACTAGATGATAGCATTAACTAGTGAGCATGTTGGGCCTTATAGTCAACTAGTCAAACGTTTTCAGTAGCATCACTCAAAAAGTGTGCACTTTGGACAGTTACTAATCAACTAGAGGCAGAATGTGTGTTGATTAGTCAACATGTAAGGGTTTTGATGCTGATTGATTAAACTGTTTCACATAGTTGTTTGTTTTAGTCTATTATTCTTCATGCACCAGTGGGCCACTGGTGCATGAAAAAAAAAACTGGATTACACTTTGACTGACTAGTATGCATTTTGCTCCTAGATGGGTAAATGGTCACTAGTTAGCAAAAAGTCTTACTAGTAAGTGTTTTTAGCTACTGCAGCAATGTAACAAACTGAGCAAATGCCCAACTGTTGCACCAACTAAAATTACAAAATGAAACGTGTTTTCATGGATTTTGAATAAATAAACAAATGGTATGCCACAGTTGGGTCTGTTCTGAGCAGTACTGCTTCCTCACCAGCAGAGGAACAATTCAGCTTTGAGTGAGAGGCTGCTCTGAGATAAAAGGGTTGGGTTGCAAAATGCCCCATGCCAAGGACAGAGTGCCCCACTGCAGGAGATGAGGAGGAAACAGCCTCTGATGTGGTCATCACTTCACACATGCTGACTGTCGCTTTCAGTTACTGTTGCCGAGCTGTAACCAGCTCTTCTGTGAACTGATAGCACTGAAACTCTGCCTCATATGGAGCAGCCTTGTCAGAAGTTTCTAGAAGAAGTACAGCAGTCCAGATAGCTACATTAAATGACTCGTACCCAGATGAAACCACATGGATTACTCAGAGAGGATTACTTACGGGTTTTTCCCGTCCGAACAGGAGAGCTGTGTCCATTTGTTGGAGATTTCTTATCAGGAAGCAGAGTAATGGATGGTGGTGGCATCTTTTCACCTAATAAAAAACAAAGCAAGAATTTAAAAAAGAATCAAATAAATCAACTAGACAACAGAAATGTCATTAATGTAACAAAATCCTGAAGAAATTCAATTAAAATGTATAAATCTTTCAACTAACATGAGCCTATTGCATACATTTTAAGTTAAAAGATTTTATCAGTCCTAAATAAGTCAATCTTATCATTAAAACGGTGAGTTTGAATCTTAAATGTGAACCTTTCTCATAGCAGCATAAACTAAATAAAAGGCTTCAGTTCTGAAAACCAGTGAATCAATATGTGCATCGCAGGCTAAACTGTCAACCTGCAGCCCATTGCTTCACTTGATTAAATGAATTACTCTGAATTCAGTCAGGATTTTATCATACTGAAAAGTGGCTAAGTGAAGACATCCTAACTCCCTTTGGATGATGCCCCAGGAGACCTAAACATCTGGAACATTCATCCCCTCCCTATATATTTATTTTTTTTACAGTTGACTAGGTAGTTTGCCTAAATGTAAAGAAATCAAAGCAGATTTTGCTCCTTTTTATTTTTAAAGCATTCTGAGTTCAACAGAATAAGTTCCTAGACTGTGCATCCAGTAAATTCTCAGGGACGTACTGATTATTATTTATAATTATATAATTATGTCCTGCAGGGACATTTCCTCACTCTGTCAGGGCGTTAAAAAAAATAAACATGATTAACAGCAATTCATCCATGTGCTACAAAATCAGTCTTGTTACAAGTTATAAAGTCTTCCTCTTTGCATTTACACCCTCACATCATCATATCAGCAACAAAGCCTCACTTTGAGGGGCTTCAGGGCTCATATACAGAAACACAATGAAACATACAAAGAAACACAGCTTTTTTGGCTTAGTTTCGTATTTTAATTTGAGATTTGTGGAAACAAAGGCGCCTGCTGGCTGTTTAACCGTGTTTTACCAGACCCGACCGTCTTTAGACTTAATATTAGCGGATAAACAAAACAGTGGAGCGCAGTCATCGCAGCCAATGGTGGGCGCATAAAGCGGTGGAAATCAATTGCGTCATCCATGACTCTGCTTTCAAATCCCACCGTAAAAACAGCCATTCTAATTAAAAATCTGCCAAACTAAAGTAGCATCGAGCCTACCTGTCACTGCGCTGGACGATGCGATTGTTTTCGCCATTTATCACAGTCAGAACACGCGCAAATGAATGAATAGCGCTGTCACCCCAATCAGTCCGCAGTGATGCCAATGCAGCAGCACAGGTCTACAACAGCGGCTCCGGAACACAAAAACAACCAGGCCGGTCAGCAGCAGCGACTGGAGGTCATTATTATTATTAATGTAGAGGCTGGGAGGAGGAGGAGGAGGAGGATGGAGGAGGTCGATGCTGCTGCTGCTGCTGCTGCTGGGACTGCGAGCTCGGAGGATGGATGGAGCGCATGGGGTCTGGTTTACAACCAGAGCGTGCGTCGCAGCGTGAGCGCGCTCTCACACTAGCACGCAGCTCAGAAAGGTCCAAACCGGTTTAGAGGGGTCCGGTGTTTCTGGTGTATGAACATAATGTGTCCCATTTATAGGCAAAAACAAACAAGTCTATCTATCTATCTATCTATCTATCTATCTATCTATCTATCTATCTATCTATCTATCTATCTATCTATCTATCTATCTATCTATCTATCTATCTATCTATCTATCTATCTATCTATCTATCTATCTATCAGCTGTCTAATGTGTCTAGACCGCTGGGTGGCAGCAGTGCTTTCTTTGCTGTTTTTAAAGTCGCAGAAGAAGAGAGTAACCGGAAGTACGGAACTCTGCGGAAGGGCAGATCCTTTCCCTGTTGTTTGGTTTCTGTGGTTGGAAAGATGCTGACCAATATCTCTAATGTGCTGAGAGCTTGCGCTCAGAAAAATGTAAGTGTAGATGTATTTTATACCATGTGCTGCCTTAGTTAGCCTCTAAATTACAGATCTCTATCTGAAACCCGGCGGAGTTTATCTCAAACCGGACTGTCAGCGGCATTTATTCTGACCTTGTAAGGCCCAGTGATAGCAAATTCTGCTAACAAATCCACAGGGATTCAGTTTGTTTTTGTATTTTTTAACAAGTACTTGTATGTTTAGTTTTGCAAAATTTAACGCCTTTTTAAAAAAATAGTTAAACGCTGCTATTTGACATTGGTTGCTAACTAAACTAGAACTAAAACCAGCTAAGTTAAAGAACTTGTTCCAAAACAAGACAACTCATCACAGAAAAATGTACTAGTCATAAAACATGAAGTTTAATTCATGTGAAGAAGTCTATTCTAATCATAAATAATGAAAATGTTAAGTAGTAAACCCTTTTGAAGATCAAAGTTTAAATCAACATATGCATTTGTGATTATAAAAAACATGTTTGACTTATGATACATTTTTTTCACATTTTTCCTGATTTTAAGAGGAGTTTACATATATTTCCAGATCGTAGGATACAGGGTTCCTAAAGGTGCTTGAAATCCTTGAAAATGTTTGAAGTTTAACGTGCTATTTTCAAGTTTTTTTTTTTAAATATAATGTGCTTGAAACAGTAACTGAAATTCCTTGCAGCACAAGAACATTTTAGAGAATGAAGTGAAACTATTTTGAGCATATGAAGACTAAGGCCTGTAGTAAAACAGATATCCAGTAGTTTCTACCAAACATTTTCCATGCAGTATATGGACATTTCAGTTTATCCTAATGCTGATTTAAATTAAAAATATGCATGAAAAACCTGTGAAAGCCATAATGGTAAAGTTAGCCTTATTCATATTGACATCTTAAGTCTCTGTACTGTTCATATATGTGTAAATCAATAACATCTGTGTAAAGTACTAGAAATTTATGAAAACTCACCGGCTTAAAGGGTTTAAAAAGTATTTCAATTTGACTTTGGCAAACATGTATGAACCCTGAAAATATTTATTGATTTACACAAAAGCTTTTGTTTTAATTAGGGCAAAATAAGTTTAACTTGTAGTGGATTATTTAGTAAATTCTATCAAAAGGTTCAGTAGCAAAGCTTTTTGAAGGTAAAAGTTAAACATAACTAATGTATTTTTATTTATATTGAAACACAATTTTATACTAATGCAAAAGAAAATGTGTAAAATTTTTCTGTTAAAATTTTTAAGTGTTTCTTAATTTTGCCTCCTTTTGCAGGGAGCTGCATTGGTCTTGTCAGCACGCACCTATGCCGACTTCACAACTCAGGCTACATTTGAGATCAAGGTAACGTTTAATTGTTAAGATTTGTCTTTTAAACTGTTTAAATTCATTGCAAAGGCTTTGAGTTATAAAGGATATTTTCCTTGAAATAATTATCCTAGAAATGTGACCTCCACAAGCTGGATGAAGGGCCAGCCACTCAGGTTGTCATGACCCGTGATGAAGGTCTGCAGTACTACCGCATCATGCAGACCGTGAGACGGATGGAGCTGAAGGCAGATCAGCTGTATAAGCAGAAGATCATCAGAGGGTTCTGTCACTTATACGATGGACAGGTTGGGGAAAAGAAAAACTATTTGTTTATAATTTTATTCAACAGAATTTAAACATGTAGGTTTTAGTCTTAAATTAGGTTATTTATTGTTGTTTTAATAAAATGTTTTGCAAGAAAGCAACAAATGCTCAAAATTATTTAGTAATACATTATTATCAGATGTCTGAAATCTCTATATTTAGGCATATTATACAGAATCCATAATCCACATAAGTCAAGTCCTTTTTTTGCCCTTGTAGGAGGCTTGTGCTGTTGGTATCGAAGCATCAATTAATCTGACAGATCACCTGATTACTGCGTACCGCGCCCATGGCTACACCTACACCAGGGGAGGAACGGTAAAGGAGATCATGGCTGAACTCACTGGTGAGTTTAGCTTATGTTGGGTTTACCTGAACATCCCCAAACAACCTAGATGGATTGGTTCATTGGACACTATATTGATGCTCTGTTTACTGTAAAAATCACAATTTCTGGATTCATTAGTTCCACCTGTAGGAGGGTTTTAGTGTAAAACCCAGAACAGCAGGGCAGAATGAGCTTACAGTGGAAACAAAACTGCAACACACAACCGAAAACAGTACAGGGAAAAATAAGGGTGATGTCTCAAAGTAGAAACTAGAACACACTCCTTTTCCAACTCTTGAAAAAAACACTTCAAGCTCAGTTTTTTGTCGTCTCAGTGTGATTTCTGGGGTAGCATAAGGGATTTAAATCAGCCTGCTGCTGTTACACTTCCTGTGTAAAAATATCATCAGAGACAGGTAGAGGACCAGCTGGGACCAGCTTCTCATCAGAGCTGGATCAAAAGGCTGCAACTTTCTCTTTAAGTTCTGCAGGAGAAAAAAAAAAATCATGCTTTCATATTTAAGCATTATTCTAATGGAGCTGATTTTTATTTCCTTCTAGAAAACTCTGAGAATATTCAGTTTACATTCAGATGTCATTAACATCAGTCTATTCACACTGTTTTATTTTCTAATATACAGGCAGAAGAGGGGGTATTGCAAAGGGAAAAGGAGGCTCTATGCACATGTACTGTAAACATTTCTATGGAGGAAATGGAATTGTTGGAGCTCAGGTATGTAGGCTAAGTCTTCTGACAAGAGCTTCGTAAGTCACTTGTATATTTTTCAAGTCATTTTGGAGAGTCTTTGAAATCAGTATAAACATTGTAATGTGCAGTATAAATGTTATTAGCTTTGATTCACATTTATTAGCATTACTTTAACAGTATGCTTTATTTTAGCATGTCTTGAGTTTGATGCACTTGATGAATACAGGCAGCGTTAATCAGAATCACAATTATTTGCCACAAAAGCTTTTTAAAAATGCTGTTTGCAAATGCCTGAAATCTTTAAATCAATTATTTATAAATCAATTAAAAGGAAGAAAACAACATATTTCTCTAGAACTACAAGTAACGTCTATTAAATGACTATTGAATAGTTTTGATAGTTAAAGAATGGCTGTGATTTATGTGGCTGTAAGAAGACTTAATGTGTGTGTATCAATGAATTCTCCTCAGGTTCCTCTGGGTGCAGGTGTAGCTCTAGCCTGCAAGTTTCAGGGCAACAATGAGCTGTGTGTCTGTCTTTATGGTGACGGTGCTGCCAACCAGGTATGGCTCAGACATCAGTTTAAATGATGCATTAAAAAATATCCATCTTGATGGAATCAACATAATCTTACTTTAAAAGTAAGGGATGGATTATTTTCATCAACGAGGTTCTAACTTTTTTTTTAAATCATGTTTTGTTTAAAGTTGTGGAAAGTTTGAGACCATACTAACAGATGAACTGGATTTGAACTCCTGACTATTTAACTGCCATTTGTGTCATTTTTGTGTGTCATCAGTTGGTTTAGCTTTAGCACTTGTGTTAAATTTGTAAATTTAGACTTGATACAGCTACATCAGGTTTGAAGAAACTGTAAAATTGCTGTTTGTTTCATCAGATTTCAGAAATATCGGATGTAATTGCTCAGTAAATAGAGAGTAGCCTGTATTGTTTTGTCATGTTAAATAAATCTGGTGTGTTTGGGTGCATTACAGGGTCAGATTTTTGAAACCTACAACATGGCAGCTCTTTGGAAGCTGCCTTTGATCTTCATCTGTGAGAACAACCGGTATGGGATGGGTACGTCAGTGGAGCGAGCTGCAGCCAGCACAGACTACTTCAAGAGGGGAGAGTTTATTCCAGGCCTCAGGGTACAGTTCCTCTCTCTCAATCTGTTTTTCACTGACACGTTTCACATCATGATGGATTCACGACAGATTAAATAAATATTCTTACTGCTTTTAGTTTATTAGATGCACAAGGCATGTGTGGCCAATCTAAAAATAAACCTGGAAGCCTACGTTTGTTTTTGCACAGTTGCAGACATTTTTGTGCTACTTTTGCAAAGTCAGATCATTTAACTGTTTTTAAATCTAAGTTACTGATTTTATCACTTAGTCAAATATTTTAAATTAACTTTTTTTTTTTTTACCTTTTGGCACCTATTGTCATGCTAGCTTTATCAGGTTAGTTAAACTACTGAGAGTCAGTTACATCTATTGTAGTTGCATAGTTACTAGGAGTGATGTTTATATTCTTTTTTATAAATCAGCACAAAAAAAATCAAGCCTCCAGATGATGTGACAAAGTCTTGACACAAAACTCCTTCAGATTCAGTGTTTATTCTTACTGACTTTAGTGTCTATATGTGTTTAAATCATCACCATAGTTTTTAAATTTTTTTGTCATCCAGGTGGACGGCATGGATGTTCTGTGTGTTCGGGAGGCAACCAGATTTGCAGCTGATCACTGTCGGTCTGGAAAGGTTAGTTAAACTCTTTAACTTATTCAAATCCAGCACCGTGGTTTTTATTTTCTCTTCTGAAGCATGTGTGTCCCACCTCAGGGTCCAATTCTCATGGAACTGCAGACGTACCGCTATCACGGACACAGTATGAGTGATCCTGGGATCAGGTAAAGAACCACGTTTCCTGAAGTTGAGATTTGTTGCCATTCATCTTAACTTACACATATTGTGTTTGTGCTGCTGCCGCATGCTTCTGCCACTTCTCCATAGTAGTCTCCTTCCCTCCATAGTGGCCTTGCAGTGCCCCAATCACATCCTAGGGATCATTTGAACTAACAATGGTACTGGCTGTAGTAGATTAACACTTTATAACTCAATGTAAACACAACAGAAATAAAAGTCACTCAATTTTAAATAAATTAATCTATTTTTGTAAGTGGAAGTATTCTTAACCACATCTAGATCAGGGCTATTCACTGCTGGTCCTGGAGGGCATGCTTTCTATTTCCCTGCACCAACACACCTGGTTTGGTTGAATCAGTGGGTTCAGCTGGCTTCTAAAGAACATGAGGACATGTTGGAGATGTGATCCAATTATTATTGAATCAGGTGTGTTGGAGCAGGGAAACGGCTAAAACATGCAGGGAAGTGGCCCTTTAGGAACAGAGGTGACCAGCCCTGATCTAGATCAGTGTAGTTTTGCACAGTGAGCCCACATCAGTTTGTAATCTGACTTTCAAAAACTGATTAAATACTCGTAATCATGATTTCAGATACTTACAGTTGAAAAGAATGTGAAAAGATGATTCTTTTAGTATATCCCTGCAATGTCCCTGCACCGATCTCTGCTCTTTTAGCTACCGCACACGAGAGGAGATCCAGGAGGTCCGCAGTAAGAGTGACCCCATCTCCATGCTGAAGGACCGCCTCCTCAGCAACAACATGGCCAGCGTGGAGGAGCTGAAGGTAACAAATACTTTATCCTGTCAGGTGGAAAGAAATTCTCCTCATCCCTAACTGTTTTTCTATTTTAATGTGCTTTTAGTGAACTATTTTCATCTGAGAACTTTGTGGAATGTTTACGTTTGAATCATTGAAACTATAACGTTAATTAGTGAAATATAAATTTTGCTATCTATAACCTTCCATTTTTTCTGTGCTGCATCTGTAGGAGATCGATGTGGAGGTGAGGAAGGAAATCGAAGATGCTGCTCAGTATGCCACCACAGATCCTGAGCCCCCCCTGGAGGAGCTGTGCAACCACATCTTTTCTAACAATCCACCGGTTGAGGTGCGCGGAGTAAACCCCTGGTCCAAGCTGAAGTCTCTCAGCTAAAGTTTCCCATCCGCCCAAAAGTGTTTTAACTCCCAACGTACCGTCACGTGTCCCACAATGCACCATAAATGTGTATGTGATATACCCAGAGCATCAAAAGGATTTTACTCCCAACTTTAAATAATAAGGTCACATTTAAAAAGATGTTATGCAAATTAAATTAACTTGGAAGAATGGTTAAAAGTTTTGTATATTTATTTTTATTTTTCCCTTGAGCCCCGCTTTAAAGTCTGCATACAGGTAAAGATGTCAGGGCTGGTTTATCTACCTTCCACCACTTAGTTTTGTACAGTTTTAAAAGCGTTCTTGACACTGCTACACTGTGCTGACATTTAAAGCAAATCATAATTAGAAGATGAGAAATAATTGACCTCAAGTGCATTTTTTGTCGGTGTTGCCACAGTCTCTTTAAAACATTCTGCAGTTGTGTTCATATTATTTTATTAAACATCCTATTGAGCCAAATTCTCTGTTTTAGACAGATCGTTTTAAAATTGCCAATTAAATCAAACTGGGAGGTCCTGGACTGGTAGATTATTTGAAGTTTTGATTTCATCTTTTAAGTTCGAAGCTACAAATAAAAGCCTTTTTCTTAAGTTTCTGCATTTAAATTTGTTTAGCTTGGCACTTAGCATTTGTCAACAATGTTAATATTCTTTTAGATCTAGCTCCCTGGGAGTGAGGGTTGTATATTCTATTTTTGGGTTTTGTTTAAGCTCTGATTTTTGAGGGCAGTAAAGTAAATATGACCTGTCACTCTTTAAAACAGTCTGACCTGCAAACATGGCTTTGTACTCATTAAGTGAACAAGATAAATAATTCAACTTTGATCAGTTCTTGTCTTTTTTTATGTTACAATCTTGTTACAAAGTCACCATAAAAGGCAGCAGGGTAAAAAAGCAGGAAAGGTCTGAGTGTCTACAGCTACCTTCTCAAACCAGACATGTGCCTGACGGACGACGTTTGGAAGATGATTGTCTTATTAAGCAGAGCTGGGATGATTTGAGTTTTTATGGAGCTTATTACATTTATGGTGTACAGATCTGAGGATATTTGTCATCCTAAATATCACTAAAGTTTCACAACTAGAACTAAAACAGGGGATTGGAATGTAGTTATTTATTCAGCCCTAAAAAGCCTCACAATCAAAAGAGAAATGTTAGCAGCAGCTTTGTGTCATCTTGTGCATCACTGATGACTTCATTGTGGTATTTTCACAGGAGATACTCCAACATTCAGAAATTTAGTTTGGTTTTAGCTCCGCAAATTGTTGCAATGTGAAAATCAGTCATCAGCTCACTCTGTCAGCACTCATTGTTACAGTCCTCGCCACTCTAGAGGATAATAAGAGGTGATATTCTACTGCGTGAGATGTATTTATAAGAAAAAAAAAATACTATTTAGAATGTTATTAAGCATCTTGGTGCATTTTGAAATGGCTGCTCTGTGAATATTTGTGACAAACTGTTACATTCAGGCTAACTGGTGATGGAACAAACCTCTCAATGGAAACAATGGATTTGTGTGTGAGCCCCTGTAATAAAACCATCCTTTTAAGCTATTATGTTGTGTACTTTTGTATTAACATGTTGAGTCCTAACACATTACTACATGATTCACATGATTTAGACTTTTCTCTCAACAAGGTAACGGCATTTTACATGATTCTTTACATGCTTTCTTATTATTAATCTTGTTTATTGCATGTTTCCCCTTCAAAATAATGCAAGAATGAAGCAGTAAAAACAGTCAGACATTTTCTCAGGAAATATAACCAGAGGTGCAAACTACAGTTGTGGAAGAAAAGATTTATATCTGGATTAAATAAGTACCTTTTTTGTTTTTATGTTTCACGTTTGTTTTCAGACATCTATATATCAGATCTGATGTAAAGAAATGTGTCCAGAGGGTTGAGTTTTTTCATAAAATTGTTTTATTTTGATAATTTCTTACTGCTGCCTTTGATTCAGTCATCTTCTCTTTGGCCAGCGACAATCCCTTGATTTTCACAGAGTGATATTAAAGACAGCAAATTCTAGATGAAATGAAATAAAAGTTATATTCTTGTAGAAATGGTATGAAAAGTGAGGAAACTGGCCTGAAATAAACCAGTGTGAAAAAACTAAACTGGTTTTCATGTCAGGAATAAGTGAAACATGAGTCATTGCTTTTCTTGATGCATATGTTTTGCTGTTGACAGCCTATTTTAGACAAGTGTTTAATTGCATTACATACTTGTAGAAAACTACATTTCCATCTTTATAAACTGAAATGCAGGTGACACTCAAAGAATTAGAATATTGTGCAAACGTTTCTATTTTTCAGTAATTCAACCTAAAAGGTGAGTTAAATTAGATTCACTTTTTATATATTATATGAGATAGACTCATTACATGCAAAGCCAGATATTTCAAGCCTTTTTTGTTATAATTTTTTATAATTTTGGTTTACAGCTCATGAAAACCCCAAATCCAAGGTCTCAGAAAATGTATTACATGAAATCAATAAAACAAGGATTTTAAATAGAGGAATGTGGGACCTCTAAAAAGTATATTCATATTCATACAGTATGCAGTACTGGTACTTGGTTTGAGCCCCTATTGCATCAATCACTGCCTCAGTGTGGTGTGGCATGGATGCGATCAGCCTGTGGCACTGCTGAGGTGTTATGGAGGACCAGGATGCTTCATCAGCCATCAGCGCTTCTGCATTGTTCAGTCTCATGTCTCAGTCTCATCTTTCTTTTGGAGATGACCCATAGATTCTCCATGGGGTTCAAGTCAGGCCAGTTTGTTGGCCAGTCAGAGCTCAGTAATCCCATGATCATTGAAGCAGGTTTTGGTACTTTTGGCAGTGTGAGCAGGTGTCGAGTCCTGCTAGCAAATGAAGTCAGCATCTCCATGGAAGCATGAAATGCTCCAAAAACTCCTGGTAGATGTCTGCATTGATTCTGGACTTAATAAAGCACAGTGGACCAACACCAGCAGATAACATGGCTCCCCAAATGAACACAGACTGTGGACACTTCCCACTGGACTTCAAGCATCTGGGAATGTGTGCTGCTCTTCTTCCTCCACCTATCTGTACCCCTCTATACTTGGAGTTGACATGGGACTAGTAATCAGTATGGACCAGCTATACAGGTTTCTAAGTTTTCCTGTCTGGCTCCCTACTTTGCATATGTGTAAATTTACCATGTACATACATACACGTAACAGTGATGATTGAACATCTTTTGATATCCATGCCTTTCAATGCCTCTTGTAGTTTTAGCACATCCTCAAAGTTAGTGACCCAAAATTCCATGCCAAGTTTGTAAGTCATGACACATTGATCAGCATTTTCCTCAGCAGTCGGCAAGGAAAACAAATTTCCACTCATGGGTTTCAAACCTGCTACCGTCTTTAGTAACCAAGCTACCTTCATACATATCTTCATCATGGAAGTTGACTCAAAGTTAGATATTTGTAGGAGTTTAAAGTAAAGCCAAGAGGCGTGGGAAGCTCCTAAAATAAAACAATGATTTAAAAAGCAGAGCCAAAGCTGTTGTAAAGCTACTTTTGTCCAGCAGGTGGCGGTGTAGTTTAACAACAAATACGTTAGGTACACGTGAAGAAGAACACAAGGACGGTTTTTTATTCCTGCTAAAGACTGAAGCGCAAGTCTACGTGCTCCAGGAGACAGAACAATGGAGTCTGGTACGAAAACTAAGTTAAAGAAGGAGGTTCTCTGTGCTTTTAGCGCCGCTCTGCTCGTCCTGAGCTCAGTCACATCCGCAGAGGAAGGCGCTCAGCTGAAGAACTCCCAGTGTCACAACTACGCAGGAGGACACGTCTATCCCGGAGAGGCTTTCCGTGTACCCGTCTCCGATCATTCCCTGCACCTCAGCAAAGCAAAAAGTGAGTCTCCCTCCACTGGTGCATAATATTAATAGCTGTATAATGAAACTGCGCCGTTTTAAATAGTTTCCTGTCCTGGGAAGCTGCAGTATGTCTGCTGCTGTCAGGACAACATGATGTTTACAGAGTACAGATTATCTGGAGCTCGTTGAGCCAGCTGGTTAAATTCTCATGCAGTTTATAAAAGTTATTTAGCCCTAAATTGCTATTTTTTTTTAGGACACGTCATTCAATGAAATGTATTGGACAGTGTGTGTCTCTCCGCCCCTGACACATGACTGTGTGTGGCACTGCACCAACACTGGTTACACACCTGCAGCCACTTCAAGTCCAACAACAAAAAGATATTGAACAACTATTTATTTCATGTATAAAACTCATTACTACTTATAGCTGTTGCTTCTAATTTCTTTGCCATATGTTGCCATGAGTTCTGATCCTGCTGCTGGAGCAGAAGAGTGGATTTTGGTTTACTCTACTGATCTCTGTACATTGAAATCATGAGTCAGTGCTCTCAGTGTGGTCAAAGTCAGGAAACCCCACACTGGTAAGGTATGGTGGCTGGATGTTAAGTAAATGTATTTGATTCAGTTAAATATCTTGAAATTTAAAGATTTGTTCAATCAGTTTTGTACAAAATTTTAAAAAACGCACATCATTTACAGTGAAGTGAGAATCTGAGTGTAAAATTAAATACAGCTTATAGTCATAGTTACTTCAGCACAGAGTAGTAACACAATTTATATCCTTTTTGTAAACCACTACAGTGGAAGACAACAATCTTTAAGAAAAATACAATTTTAAACTATTCATAAAGAGTCATACTTAGAATTTTTCTTCAACATTCTGAATTAACACTTAAAGTATTTACACTTTATTCTCACTGTCATAGCTTCATTTAAAATTACTTGTGATTTAGTCAAAATAGTGAAAATTAGGTTCCTATTCAAGTTGCCCAGTTTGAATATTGTTCATTTATTTCCCTACAGATTTTTTATCTGTTACCTAAGACAATAAAATAAGGATGTAAATGTCCATGTAATGAATTAGATTTTTTTGCTTCATCATTGCGTGTATTTCCCCCCCACTTAGTTTCAAAGCCTGCACCTCACTGGGAAGGAACAGCTGTCATCAACGGTGAATTCAAAGAGCTGAAACTGTCCGACTACAAAGGCAAATACCTCGTGTTTTTCTTCTATCCACTGGACTTGTAAGTACATTTGAAGAATATAGAAACACTTTGTCTGTTGTTTGAACATAAGATTATATTTTTAATGCAAACTGATATTCTATCTTCTTGCAGTACATTCGTCTGTCCTACTGAGATCATTGCTTTCAGTGATCGTGTGCACGAGTTTCAGGCCATTAATACTGAGGTTGTCGCCTGCTCAGTGGACTCCCAGTTCACCCACCTGGCTTGGTATGATTTGTCTCCAGTACACCCAGAGTGCAGACAGACACCCAGATGCTGCTCTTTAAATGTTTTCAGCTTGACTGTAATCGTATCTCTTCCACAGATTGTTCTTTTGAGAAGCTGAAAGTCGTTTGTCTGTTTTGTTGACTATTGATGTTTACAACAGGATTAATACTCCAAGAAAACAGGGTGGACTTGGACAGATGAAAATCCCTCTGCTGTCTGACCTCACTCACCAGATCTCTAAAGACTATGGAGTCTACTTGGAGGACCAGGGACACACACTGAGGTGAGCTTCAACACTGATGACTATCATCAAGGTTTGATGAACTATGTCAATGACCTTATGTAACACTGTTTTGTTGTTGAGTTGAACACACATCCAGTAAGAAGGAAACAGTAGATAAGGATGTGGATTTATACAAATCTCATGTGATGACTTTGCAGAGTGGAAAATCAGTTTTATTACTCTAACTTATAGATAACTGGTTATTTAGTTACAGCTGTCCTCTCATGTCTGTATCTGTCAGAGGTCTCTTCATCATTGATGACAAAGGCATCTTGAGGCAGATCACCATGAACGACCTTCCTGTAGGAAGATCAGTGGATGAGACTCTACGGCTGGTCCAGGCTTTCCAATACACCGACAAGCATGGCGAAGGTACAAGAAGCTGTTTTTGGTTTTATCACAATGTTAAAGGGATAATAAGTGATAAGTGATTTTTTTTTTTTTTGTCTATTGCCATATTCCTCATAGTTAGATAAGTGGACCAAAACTATTTGTAACCAGCCCAGTACTGAGTGAGTTTTAAAGACTTTTTTCCTCACAATGCTAGTTGTTACCATTCACTTACATTGTTTTCTGCTAAGCTAAAGCTAAAGGAGTACTGCTGGATCAGGATAATGACCGGGCTGGTTACAAATTCTTTTTGCCAACTTATCTATGAGAAATATGGCAATAGACAAAAATTTACTTTTTGGTGGAGTATTCCTTTAAGTTATTTTTCCCATTGCTATCGCTGAGTATTGAACCATTTGCTTTAGATATCTGATTGTTGGTGGATTCTCTGAGCTACTTTAGTTTTTATGATTTCCCTGTTTTTCTCGACAGTGTGTCCAGCAGGATGGAAGCCAGGCAGCGACACTGTAAGTAGAACTGGGGTTGTGACGATTTTAGTATCTAGTCTTTTTGCAAAAGGAGGAGTTTTTTGGCAAAACATTTAATTTCAGTCCAACCAGAATTATTTTAAATAGTCTCAAAAACAAATAGGAAAAGCCTACCACTTCTTTGAGCTATGAGTTTGATGGTTTCAAAAAAATGTATCGGTACAACCTAGCAGCTAGGTTATACCGACCATCAGCTAGATCCTAGCTGATGGTCAGGCATGCTTACTGTCTAAGATGCCTTTCACTTAGGATGCTTCTGAACCCATTGGGTGTATGTGATGAATGGTGGCAGAGCTGTACAGTGAGCTACAAGTTAAAGTCTCGGTGCGTCTCTAAACCAACATGATGAAAGACTCCTGCATTGTTCTCTATTTGTTCTGAGATAAAGGTGGAGGCAGTTGTTGTACAGGTTCTGCAGCTGAACCAGCCTAATTTCTCTGAAGTGGAAGGATGTTGTAAACACACACTGCTCACTCGCTTTTCTCCCTTCCTCCTCAGTAAAGCAGTGTCGGGGCTTTTCTCAAACAATCTGACTGCCTAAACTCTGCATTCCACCTGCAGCTGGAAATACGAGTTAATTCCTGGATGTTTTTAGTCTCCCAGCAACCAATGCCTAATGCAGTTTGTATCTGCACCTTTCTCTTGTGCTCTGGGCTTAATTCCTGTGGTGAGCTTAGTGTATACCTAGGTGCAAGTGGCCTAATGTTTAGTTATTGTCTTTTAAATGTGTATTACTACTAATTATTCAAATTATTCATCTACAGATCATTCCAGACCCTTCAGGCAAGCTGAAGTACTTTGATAAACGGAACTGAAATGACTTTTCATCTTCTTCAGTTTGTGTAATCCGGCCAACTTCAAATAAAAAGATGTTTTCTTTAACTCCTCTATTTCTGTTTTTTCATTTTAAAGAATAACTACATGGATGAGATTTAGTAGTTTACATTGTGCCTCTTTTGACCTTAGACTTTATTTGTACTGATTCAACTGATTCCATGGATCAAAGATTTGCTCTCTGTGTTGCTTGGAATTTATTTAAACACAATTCTCATCTTTTTTGTAGAATAAAATAGAATAGAGATGGTCTTTATTGTCCCTCAGTGGCAAATTCTGGTGTACCAGCAGCAAAGTGACAGGCAAGTCAAAGTGTGCAGATTCACACAAAGGTAAACATAGAAAATCAGGATAAAAGGCTGTACAGAAAGGGCAAATTTACAGCATAAAAAATAAAGTGCAGTCATTAAAAACGGCATACTCAGATTTAAGAAATATGCAACAGAATAGGCTAGTTTAAAATGTACAACATGTGTATAAAAAACACCATTTACAAGAGATGGAAGCTCTAACTACAGTCATAGGACAACTTTACTAAAACTAATCTAAATATGTTGTATCAGGAGAGGTCTGAGGTTGAACTATATTGTGGTAAAACAGCAAAATTCAAATGCTGCATGTGTGTGAAAAACAAGATGCTATGAGCAAGTCTGATATACTGTATATATGGTGGCTGGCAAATATATGGCTGTAATAAAGGAGAAAACAAGCACAGCAGTTCACAGGTGCACTTTGACCTGTCTGCAGACCTTTCACACTACTGCCCAACTTTATCATGAACCTGTGTTTAAACATTGCATGTAATGTGTAATGTATGTTGAACCCTGAAATTCATCAAATATATAGGACTCATGTCTGCAGCTGCAGACATTTTCTGAGTAAAACAACAGAATTTATAAGTAAGACCTGACTAAACAGCAGATTTCTAACATCTGACCATTACAATGTTTTTAATCTTAATGGAACAATCAGCTGATTTTAAAAGCTTTTGATTTAATTATTTTCTCAATTTGTACAAAACATGATTAAATATGACTATAAAAATGTATTTAAAAAACTGATTTCACTTTACAAATGTAGGTCGTTTAGCATAAAGGTATCACGAGCACTTTTCATGTTTTTTCCCTTTAGGCCTGGTTAATATTTACCTTTTAAACAAGAGTCAAATGAAGTACAGCAACCATTACAAAGAAGAGAAACAGGATGTGTACCCATACATGGATTTATAAATGGGAGTGTTTCCTCTGAGGATGTATAAAAGGCAGCTTTCTGCAGCTGATGTAGGACTCTGCGACTGGTTGATACACTTCTGTGTATGCTGGTTTTCCATTTCTCTGTCGGGGGGGTAAACTCCTGAGGAGCGGATGAAGAAACAAATTTTGCTTTTGTTCACATTCAGAGGATTAGTCAGCAAAGGGAAAAAGGGTAAAAAGAGAAAATGGCAAATGTTATATTACGGACGGCCGAGCCAAAGGATGTGTCCGACATCCTGCGACTCATAAAGGTAATGTAGATGTTTGACACTAAAACTTTTACAACTAACAAAATCCTCAGAAACATATATTTTCTTAAACTTATGTTAAATATATACTTTAAATAATGTAACTGTTTCTTTTTTTGCATTTTAGGAACTTGCTAAATATGAAGAGATGGAAGAGAAAGTCATGCTCACGGAGAAAGGTACTGGCGTCTTGCTTACTTAAAACTAATCTACCTTATTTAACCCTTTAAAGATTGATTCTTGAATAATTGTAAGAAATTTCAAATCATTATTGTTTATTGGAAAACACTAATATAATAAATATGCAATGTTATATTTTATTATGTAACTAAAATAAGTTTAAATTTGCACTTGACATGTGTCATACTTAGGTCCTCCACTAGAGGGCAGAGTAAATGTATAGGTCCTATACATTTATTCTGCTGTGATTTGACAGCATGATAGGGGAAAGTACTAATCCTGTTAAAGAGGTGGAGAAACTGCTTATCAAATATGATAAACTTGGCTTTGTTGGATATAATATATTTACCTCAATTTATGGGAAAAAAAGAGTCTAAATCTCTCTCTTTTTTTTTTAGAGCTGCTTGAGGATGGCTTCGGTGAACATCCCTTCTACCACTGCTTTGTTGCCGAAGTTCCAAAAGATCAGAGCTCAGAAGGTAAAAAGCCCTGTTTTTTAAAAAATAAACCCAAACAAAAAGAGTTACTCACTTTAAATGAAACCCCTAACTTGAGGTGTATGTTTTAAAGGGTCTTCTGTGATTGGCTTCGCTATGTACTACTTCACATACGACCCTTGGATTGGGAAGCTGCTTTACTTGGAAGATTTTTATGTGATGCAGGAGTTTCGAGGTAAAGTTCATAAGTTCAACTGTGGTGCTAAAATGTAATAATTAACAGATGTTTTGCAACGTTGACCTGTTGTAATTTTCCTACATGTTTAATGTTTTACCAGGCCTTGGCATTGGCTCTCAGATCCTAAAGGTGCTAAGTGAGGTACAGTGTGTGCATTTACAGCTTTTATTTAGTTACAGATTCATTTTCACTTCAGGTGTATTCAGTGCCTTCTGTTCTTTTTTCCAGACTGCAGTAAAGACTCGCAGCAGCGGTATGCATTTCATCGTAGCAGAAAACAACAAGGAGTCTATCGAGTTCTACAAGAGGAGGGGAGCAGCTGATCTATCATCGAGGGAGGGCTGGCGTCTTTTTGAGATTGGAAAAGAAGGGCTGCTGAAAATGACTAAGAAATAAGAGTTTACTGATCAAAAACTTGATAGTAATCAAGTTTTGTTAGGAGATTTTGTACTGTTTAAATGCCTGTTGCCTTTGATATCACACTGATTAAAATAAACAGATCTCATATGAAATAAAGAAAATAAAACTCTGAGATCTGAGAATAAAATGGTAATATTTAGGTATAATGCAATAAGTATTGTTTTTACTTGAATACACTTGTTATATTGTAATAAGAAATTAAAAACATAACTGTATTGTGTTAAATTATTAGCAAATGTACTTTTTGATCATATTGGCTTCATATTTTTGATGATATTCAAAAAAGCTTTGGATATATTTAAATCAGTCTGAACTTGAACTTTTCCAGGAATGGATCTTTGTTGTATTATCAGCTTAAATCTTATTTACTCATGCCCAAGTTGAGTATGAAGTCAGTGGAGGAAGTTTTATATTTAAAGTCTTGTATTGAAAATGTCAATGAGAAATTAAATAAATACAGTTTAAACAAAATGTGTTATGTTCCTATATGAGATGATATGGTGCATCATACATAATGGTCCATGCTAAAGATATGTAATACTGGATTAATAACGATGGTTTCATGTTGAATCTGGAGCTATTTTACAATGTGTTGATCATTAGTAATACATACTGTGTGCATTTGATCATAATTAGGGGACAATTCTAAGAATAAGATGTTTCAACACTTAATGCAATTGATATATTGCTGGTAAAGATATTTTAACTATCTCACTAAACAACTTAAGTGAATTTTTTGTGTCCTTACTTTTTGTGGTTTATCTAAATGTTTTTTTAAATTTCATTAATAAGTTAATATTGGGAAAAACTTGAGATAAAAACCAGTTGAGCATGTCATGAAATAATTTTCACTCTAAATGAACTTTTAGTAAGGAGCAAGCAGTCTGTATTTTGTTTAAATGTTTGTTTTCCTTGTAAAACTCGTGCTTTAATCGTATTTATCTACCAGTCTGCTGTTTGGGTTCAAAGTGGATCAGTTGTCAGATAGCTCCAGCAGTCTTCGGGCTTAAACTAATTAAAATTAACGCTACAGTGCACGGTTTGACGAAAGATTATGGCCTGTTCGGTGGCTGTCGGCTGATTTCCACCTGAACTCTTCCGCAGTTTCCTGCCGCTCTCGGGCTGTGACGTGTCGCGCTGACGGCGGCCTCGGAGCTGGAGAAGCGGGGTGCTGTAGCATGACAAGACCTCTGGCTCCATACGTCCTGCTTCGTTTTTCAGCGGTGTGCTCCAGAAACAACCCCCTAACCCCTCCTTCTCTGCTCATCTGTGGCCCGCCCAAATAACACAAAATTCCCGACTGAATCCTGCCCGAGTCTGGGGGAACAAGGCGGCCTGGGAAGCCGTGAAGCGGACCGAGGCCATCCCTGCAGCATAAATCTGGTACGCGGGTTATTTGTGCTCTTCGGGCGCCCGTTGTCAGAGCTATGTTTGAGTCTGTGTGTCTTTGTGGCTGTTTGTGTTTGTTTGCATTTGGTCACTAGGTTTAATTCTTTATTGTGACGGAGAGGCCGCTCGGGGTTGGGCCTTTTTTTTGGCCTTTTCAGAGGCCGTGGTCGGCGAATCAGGCCGATCTCGTTAGCTAGCCCACCGATAGTAAAGCGTGCCTGTACTCGCGTTTTGATCGTCATTCTTGTTAGTTAGTGATGCATTTATTTAACGAGCGGTATACACTTCATTTACTTATATTAAACATTCCCTCGATATCTTATATGCCATGTAATAAATGTTAAAATTAGCATTCGTCCAGACACAAAGCTAAGAAAATGGCGGATACTTGTGTGATGAAAATTGGTTGGAAAAAAAAGGTGTTTAGCCCCCCTCCTTCTAGCCGTCTGCATTCACAGAGCTAAATCCATACACATAACCTATTGTAGCTTTACACGTCTATTTGTTTACATCTTATTTTATATTATTGCACGTTTATCGGCACTATCAGATTTTCCCCTGTATTAGTTTTGGTTGTGACAGTTGTACTTTGCATGATGTGAAATCAGTGCTAGTGTTTCTCCAGCTGAGGACATTCATTGCCATTATTCATTTTAGTGGGCTTTGTGTTGGGTTTAGACGCTCAAGTAAGGTAAGCAAAGTAAATCCGGTCATTCAAATAGGTTTTTAATTTATATCAGAAGAATCTTTGAACAGACTGGTGCCCAGTTGAGCGCCGCATCTCCACACCGCTGTCATCTTTCTTTTCCCACCTAGAGGTGGGGGATGGTACACCCTGGAAATTAAATGGCACCCCGACTGCAGCTTTCTTTTTTTGTTTACATGTCAGCATCCTTCGTATTTCAGTGACAGTGAGATATGTTTGTAACCCCGTGATCTTTAACTTCATCCTCGGAACTACGGCGATGTCGGAGAGTTATTTTGGGCACATTTGTGTTTATTTTTAATAACTGTAGTAGTGATGCAAACATGACATTGATGCTGCTGGACATTTCACTGGCTCACCTTTGCATCAGACACTAGCTATCGTCATTAAATGCTATCTTCTAATTTTAAATGAATTATTTTAAATGAGGTATTTTAAATTGATATCAAATTACACACTTGAAACTGAGAAAATGCTATTGAACATTGTGTGTAACTGTAAATGAAATTCCTTGGACAATTATAAAAAAAAATGTGCCAAAGCACATTGTTTTAGCCAGGATGATGTAGGTTTGTTCACCCAGGTTTGTTGGACATGAACTAAAACCCTTGATACAAGTTATTAGTTGCTTCCAGGACATACATTTTCTTTTGGACACATTTAAAAAAAAGAAAAAGACATGTTATGTCCAGGTTTTGAAAATGTCAAGTGTGATATCAATTATGCGAGCCTGTACATAAGGCAGACATGAACGATGCAATGTAATTTACAAGTAATTGTTGGTTTAAAAAGAAAAAACAAAAGGCAGAGATTAACTTTTTATGTTCACTTTGACACATAACTTGAAGTTGTTGTTGTACATCTTGATAAGATTTGTTTTCCGTTTTGATTTTTAACAGCAGTTTAAAAGAAATTACATAGCATGATGAGTTTGTGCTGTATTTTTTTACTCGACCAATGTCTGAATTAATTTAAAAAGTAACTTTACAGGTTATATTGTTGCTTATACTTCCATAATTGAACTATAGTCTGGAGATCTGATTAAACTTTCAATTAGGTTATTATCATCTATCAGTGACATTTTCATTAAATTGCATGCTTTAAAATGTTATGGTTTAAGAGCTCAGAACTGCATCAAGAATGTACAAACCTTAAAATAAACTACTTCCAATTTGTATACAGAATTGGTTCAAAGTTAAAAAGACAAAGTATGAATTAGGAGAGAGAGGTTTGTTAAAAAAAAACAAAAAAAAAACAAAGGTTGAACAAATATTAAAAATGAATGTACATCAGAATAATTCATGTGTGGAATAATTTTAGTAAACAAATACAGCAAGGTTTGATAAAAAATGTAATTGTAGTAATTATTTAAGTTTGAGCAAAGTTGTAGGAAGTTTCAGTTTGGTAATAGTGTTCAGATTGCATAGGTATGACTTTTTTGAGTGAGAGTTTTTATATATGCCAGAAATGAGCTATGAACATGTTGTGATTAGCTTGTTTTGAGTGATATCTGATGGGATGAATATTCTGAATGACTGAGAAATCCTTATGTTAGTCAGGTTAAAATGGCTTGCTGCACCAATTCTTAATAAACAATAAAAGAAAGTTTAAAATCACACCTGGTGAAGTTGATGAAAGAGCAGTAGTTTAGCCTCAATAAAAAAAAAACATGTTTTTCAGTTAGTTGATTCAAGCTCTTTTTCTTATATCTATTATTTGTTGACAGGTGACTAGACTACGTACCTTTTACTTGTATATTTGTAAATCTACTTGTAATTGGCTCTCAAAAAAGTATTGATATATTGTTTAAGGAATTGTTTATAGCTAGGTGGTCAGTGGTCTAATGAGGTAAGGTACTCATCTCAGTCCACATTTTTCTCCAACAAGCATGAGATAAAACGCTCTTTATGTCATTATGGGTGCACTTTGAAATGATTTGATCTACAGGCAATGATTTAAAGTCTGTCTGGCATGCTTACATCTACGTTCTGAGGCATCAGTGTTTTCAAATCTCATTAGTAACACTGATCAGACATTTAATATTTGCTTGGATACAGTTGGTGGTTTTTTCGTTGAGCTAAATTGCACACGACGTACATAAACAATATTTTGAGAACAGATTAAAAAAAAAAACCTATCACAATTTGGATTTATTAAATAACATGTAGCATGTGTTCTGAAAAACTTGAGCAACCCATAGTTAGTTGATCTAGATTGTGACACGAAATTTAAAAAAAGTTTATGGTATTTTCAGATGTATGGGATTTGGGTCATAATCGGGCTGCATGGTGGCGCAGTTGTTAGCACTGCTGCCTTGCAGCAAGAAGGTTGCAGGTTCAAATCTGAGCTGCGACCTTTCTGCTTGGAGTTGTGTGTTCTCCCCATGCATGCGTGTGTTTCCTCCAGGTACTCCGTTTCCTCCACAGATCACATCATGCCTTTATAAGTGTATGTAATAATGTAAGTCGCTTTGGACAAAAGCGTCAGCCAAATGAATGAACAAACAAATAAACAAACAATAATTAATCATCTATTATTTAAATTCCAGGGATGTGCATTGTTCTTCTTATCAGCTTTGCTTTGAGGATCTTTGGTCACCAGCGGTCCTAAGCTTTTATTGTTTTGTTTTCAGCTCTCCAGTAACAAATGCAGTGCGAGGACAATGGATGAGGATGTCACCGGGCTTGCAATACATTCTGAGGAGCCTAAAATTATAATACACGGATCGGGTATGTCATGTGTCTCAATACGCTTAAGTAGGATTTTGTGTGTTTTTCTTAAATGATATATACATTTTTATAGATGGTATTTAAATGAAATGTAATGTGTTGTTTATAGTAAAATGGCCAGCTGCTTCTGATTATTATCTGGTTAACGGGTAATCATCTTCTTTCAGATGACGGTGGCGCCAGTGGGCAGGAGTTTGTTGTCGAGCTTCAAGAGACTGTGTTAGTTTCAGAGGGTGAGGGTGAAAGCATGGCCGTTCACAGGTTTGCTCCAGACGAGCTGGTCATCCAGGATGCTGTTGAGGACGTGGTTTCTGAATATGTGCATGGCGATGAAGATGAAGATGTTGCTGTAGAAACCTGTGTGATGGCTCTAGAGGATGATGATGAGGATGATGAAGGTGCCGCCATGGAAGAAATCCCAGAAGATGGGCTGGACCCAGAGCAGCAGGACGATGACCAAGATGGCTGTGGAGACTATCTAATGATATCCTGTAAGTTTACTGTTCTTTCTAGAAGGTGTTTATTTTTAGTTAATGATCAGTTCTGGGTGGGTTGGGTTGTCATTACAGGGTCTGTATGTTGTCCTGAAAAGAGTAGAAAAGCATTGATTTACCTTTTGAGTATTTTATAGGTCTGGATAAGGAATCCTGGTTGCATTTTCTAAAAAGAACAAAAAACATCTAAAGTTTAATAAACACCCTTTGTCCATCTACTCTTTAGTCATAGTTTTAAACATTTGTTTTTATTTTGAGTTAATGACTGAGCATTCTATGTACAGTGGGGCAAAAAAGTATTTGGTCAGCCACCGATTGTGCAAGTTCTCCCACTTAAAATGATGGCAGAGGTCAGTAATTTTCATCATAGGTACACTTCAACTGCGAGAGACAGAATGTGAAAAAAAAAATCCATGAATTCACATGGTAGGATTTTTAAAGAATTTATTTGTAAATTAGGGTGGAAAATAAGTATTTGGTCAATAACAAAAATTCAACTCAATACTTTGTAACATAACCTTTGTTGGCAATAACAGAGGTCAAACGATTACTATAGGTCTTTACCAGGTTTGCACACACAGTAGCTGGTATTTTGGCCCATTCCTCCATGCAGATCTTCGAGAGCAGTGATGTTTTGGGGCTGTCGCCGAGCAACACGGACTTTCAACTCCCTCCACAGATTTTCTATGGGGTTGAGGTCTGGAGACTGGCTAGGCCACTCCAGGACTTTCAAATGCTTCTTACGGAGCCACTCCTTTGTTGCCCAGGCAGTGTGTTTGGGATCATTGTCATGTTGGAAGACCCAGCCACGTTTCATCTTCAAAGCTCTCACTGATGGAAGGAGGTTTTGGCTCAAAATCTCATGATACATGGCCCCATTCATTCTTTCCTTAACACGGATCAGTCGTCCTGTCCCCTTAGCAGAAAAACAGCCCCAAAGCATGATGTCCCCCCCCCATGCTTCACAGTAGGTATGGTGTTCTTGGGATGCAACTCAGTATTCTTCTTCCTCCAAACACGACGAGTTGAGTTTAGACCAAAAAGTTCTACTTTGGTTTCATCTGACCACTTGACATTCTCCCAATCCTCTGCTGTATCATCCATGTGCTCTCTGGCAAACTTCAGACGGGCCTGGACATGCACTGGCTTCAGCAGCGGAACATGTCTGGCACTGCAGGATTTGATTCCCTGCCGTTGTAGTGTGTTACTGATGGTGACCTTTGTTACTTTGGTCCCAGCTCTCTGCAGGTCATTCACCAGGTCCCCCCGTGTGGTTCTGGGATTTTTGCTCACCGTTCTCATGATCATTTTGACCCCACGGGATGAGATCTTGCGTGGAGCCCCAGATCGAGGGAGATTATCAGTGGTCGTGTATGTCTTCCATTTTCTGATAATTGCTCCCACAGTTGATTTTTTCACACCAAGCTGCTTGCCTATTGTAGATTCACTCTTCCCAGTCTGGTGCAGGTCTACAATTCTTTTCCTGGTGTCCTTCGAAAGCTCTTTGGTCTTGGCCATAGTGGAGTTTGGAGTCCGACTGTTTGAGGCTGTGGACAGGTGTCTTTTATACAGATAATGAGTTCAAACAGGTGCCATTAATACAGGTAACGAGTGGAGGACAGAAAAGCTTCTTAAAGAAGACGTTACAGGTCTGTGAGAGCCAGAGATTTTCCTTGTTTGAAGTGACCAAATACTTATTTTCCACCCTAATTTACAAATAAATTCTTTAAAAATCCTACCATGTGAATTCATGGATTTTTTTTTCACATTCTGTCTCTCACAGTTGAAGTGTACCTATGATGAAAATTACTGACCTCTGCCATCATTTTAAGTGGGAGAACTTGCACAATCGGTGGCTGACCAAATACTTTTTTGCCCCACTGTACCTGGACACTTGATTACTTTTACTGGTGGCTTTGAGTCCGTGTGCTCAGCTCTACATAACCTAGACTTGCAATAATGAAATCTCCTTATGCATGGGTTTACAGTTATGCATGGCATTTTGTTTTGTTTTTGTTTTAGATATTTTGGGGGTGATATATTGAGAGATTGTTATATTTAATGGCAAATCTTTTGAAAAGTTTTTCTTATCACTAAATAACTGAGTAGATCTTTTGTGACACACATAAGCAAGTGCACAGATCTGATGGCGGAGATGTTAATAGGAAGGAGTTGGGACCAACAGTACTCAATTTATTGATGAATTATTTGATAGAATATTTAAATACTAAAATATTCAGGCATTCTAGCCATAGTCGTCATAATAAAAGCTCTAAAAATGATGAAATCTTGAAATGAAAGTTGTCCATTTTTAGCCAAGATGTGAGCTTAACCCCATTGTTTGATGATTTCTTGTTTTTACTCATCAGATAACTCATTCTGACCTCATTTCAGATGGCCTAATTTGCCCAACATGTGCCTTTAGACTCTGCTTATATCGATCATTTTTAAGCACATTAAGGGAAAAGTACAATCTTCTTAGTTAATGCTGATGCTTTCATCTAAATGACCTATAAGTCAGGATCATGTTAGACCATTGAGGGTTTAACGCCATGCCCACGTTGATGCATGAAGTGGGGAGAATGGAAAAACCATCAACCAGTGTGTAAATCATACTAGTTAACAGACAAAATGTTCTCCACATAATCAGCCATGATCTACAAAAGCACTCATGTTTTAGTACTTTTATTTATTACAGCCCCCTGATGTTAAAAATCGTTCAACAGAATACATTTTAAACTCCGTTGTTGAGATTTAGTTTTAGTTTTAAACTTGACTGAGCTTCTGAAAGGGGCAGAGCCTAAATAATAGGTATACTTTATTTTATGTGTCCCTACTAGTGGATGAAGCTGGGAAAATGGTGTCTGAGGATGGAACTGAGGTAACGGTTGAAGGAGCTGTGGAAGATCATGAAGTGGAGAAAGATGAAGATGGACAAGAGGTCATAAAGGTCTACATCTTCAAGGCTGATTCTGGAGAGGATGATATGGGTGAGAGATGTTTTTTCCCCCCTTCTTCTTTTTCTCATTCCTTTTTTTTCTATAAACAAAAATAACAAATTACATTGAAGTGTAGTACACTGGAAAAAGAAATGTTTTCTTTCTGTAGGAGAATCCGTTGACATCAGTGATGGAGACACAGAGAGTGTCGCCCTGACGGAGTCTACAGGACAAACACTCAGAGAGAAGATGGTTTACATGTCTGTTGGGGACTCTCATCACAATCAAGGAAACCATGGTGAGACTCTTGCAGTGAAAGCTGTCATGATAATAAATGTTCAAGTTTTCTGCATGTTGGGTTTCATGGTAAGAACCTGAAAGCAGAACAGGGAGGCTTCAGGCAGGTGTGAAGATCTGTAGCACTTTTATTAAAGAAAAGTCAAACTGATGACACTGCAGTAGCAGTCGTCGTGTCCTTGGGCAAAACACTTCATCTACGTTGCCTGCTTGTTCATCAATGCAGCGAACAGCTAAGTGGCAAATGGAACCAGGTGAGAAAATGCAAGTGAACGAAGAAACTACTAAAATAAAGTGGACAAGCTAACAGAACAAGAACTAGACTAAAACAGAAGTAATCAAACACAACTATAAACTGAACCACAAAGCAAAAGAAACAAGAAATGCACAAAACTGACACCTGTAGGACTTTTTGTGGGAGTGACTTCTTGTGGCACAGGAAGCGGTGAAGTGGCATGTTTTAGTAGGTAATCTGCTAGAATGTAGGTGGGGTTTTTAAGGTAATTGATTTTCTGTTTGATAAGCCCCTTTGGTTTTAACAGTGTTGTACTGTGAGATGTCCTCCTTGTGTTGCTCCAGTGATTGTTGTTCAGTTTGTAATTACAACCAGACGAGGCCCAACTTCTGGCTTCAATAAGAGTGTTGTACATTCACTCAGAATGGAAAGGGATCGCTTCCATCTCTTTCCAAAATTCATGAATCAAAATGAATGTGGCTAAAAAAACTTTTAAAGAGACATCTAAAAACTGTGTGTTAATTTAATATCAAAGTTCTTATCCTACCTTTTGGTTGGGCTGTCAGACCACTAGAGGAAAGACATGGGATTCAGTAAGAGAAGACAAAATGATCAATACGTATCCATTTTCATCTAGTTAGAAATGAGAGGATAAAAATAAACAAATATAACAAAAATAACTTTTAGTTTTTTAATGCTATATTTTTGTTGTTCTGATGAAATTTTTTAGTATTTTTCTGCACAGCCTGATCCCGTTGTAGAAAAAAAACGTTGAGTAGAAACAGAGTGAAGACTTTGAGCTAATTATTGTCATTTATTTTAATTATTTGCAGAGATAGAACTGAGTTCACAGACTCACAAGTAAAGCAAACGCTTACAATGAAGTTGACAGTAGAGACACTTATTGTACACTTTTAGGAAGTCAGTGGCCTCTTGTTTACAAAAGTAGGCAGGAGAAAAAACCAGTAGTAGCTTGAACCAAACTTATGAGAAATGGAAGTTAACATTTAGGGTTAGAGATGGGTCACAAACATCTTAAAAGGTCAGGTTGTCTTGGCTATTGAAACAAAACTAGGCAGGATGCTTCTACTTGTCTTAAACCAAAAGTCAAACATCACAGAGGAACTTATTCTAGTAGGTGGACTTCCTAAAGTACAAAAAGACTTTACACATCTGGACATCAAATATAAAAACCACAGATAAAGTTCTGATGTTTCAGATCAGCGATGCCCAGGTGGCTAAACAAAACACTGGAGTTTAAGGAAGTCTTTGGTACAAACAATATTTCTGTTTATATACACAAATAAATACATTTAAACTTTAGTACAAAAAAAATTAAAGATCAAATTTTCAATCACAATCCTACGGTAGCTGATAGTTAAGCTTCTGACTGATCTATGGGCAGCTGCTTATGATCACAGTGCTCATAAAACAGCACTGGAAGGCTAGTGGGCACCATGGTTGAAGATTTTAAAATGATAATTTTGTTGGTTTCTATATTAAAGAAGATTAATTGCTCTCTCAGGTATAGATGATGGCGAGAGCTGTGAAAACCGGAACGGGGCTGCCAGCGCTCTGCTGCACATCGACGAATCAGACGGCGTGGATGAAATCGGTAGACAACGTAACAAGAACAGGAGGCGGTCAGAACATCGACAGGTCCAGACAGGTAAGAGAGCACCAGAGCTCTTTTCTGTAATATAAATATGGTATATAAATACTTTTATAAAACTTTGTTTGGACAATGCATAACACAGATAATGCTTTTTAAAATATATTTTCTTGTCATTTTGTTTTAATTTTAAAGATTAGAATTGATAAGAATATCTGGATTTTGGGGACCAGATAAAAACCTTCATTAGACCAAAAAACAAAAATGGCACCAAATGTCCATTCATAAAAAGCATTCTGGGTTCAGGATGTCAGATTAAATGTTTACTACTGTAGAACTCGTACTTTAAGTCCAGCAGTTATTAATCCTTTGAAACTCTTCTGTGGGACCAAACTTATCTCCCTATTTAGTGAATTTAAATCTCTGATCGTGTCGATTTACACTCCCTCAACATCCCAGCCTTCAGCAGTTTTTCTGAGTTTCGTCTGACTGTAAACTAGCTCTGCCACACTCCTAAAACCAGACAGGCAGAAAATGTTGGCCACATCTGCTAACTCTTTCTCTGTAGAGGACCTAAAGGGTTTCATGTAAGATGTAGACTTTGCTCGTACTTGATTGTTAATGAGATGCAGACAGTGTTTTTCAGGTCTTGTGTAGGAAACACACATGTTTTGGTTTAAAGAAGAAGAAAAGAATGACGATTTAAATTCACATCTGAGATGAGCACTGCTGTGTGAAGTTATGTAACCGTCTGAAAGAGTTAAAGACAGAACTGTTGGTATCGATAGTCACAAATGAGAAAGATGTCTCTGGTTTTCTTTTAGATTGTGTAGTATTGAATTTATACTGAAGATAGGTGTTGCAATACTTATATTACCCATTAATTTAAAGGTTATTTAAAAAGTTTTTATGAATAAAATGACATATTTGCTATTTTGTCCCTGTAGTGACTTCCTCCTCCCTCTTGTCTTTCTCTCCAGCAATCATCATTGGTCCATATGGCCAGCCGCTGACCGTCTACCCCTGCATGCTTTGTGGTAAAAAGTTCAAGTCACGAGGTTTCCTGAAACGTCACACTAAGAATCATCACCAGGACGTTCTGACCAGGAAAAAGTACCAATGCACAGACTGTGAGTTCACCACTAACAAGAAAGCCAGCCTCCACAATCACATGGAAATTCACGCACTTAGCAGCAAGGCGCCTTTTGAGTGTGAAATATGTGGCAAGGAGTTCCACCAGCAGGGTGCGCTGTTTTCTCACCGACTACAGCACCATCACCGGGAGCCCAAAAACCAGGCACCTCCTCCCCCCACCAAAATGCACAAATGCAAATTCTGTAATTATGAAACGGCCGAGCAGGGGCTGCTCAATCGACACTTGTTGGCCGTTCACAGCAAAAGTTTCCCTCACATCTGTGTGGAATGTGGAAAAGGTTTCCGTCATCCTTCAGAGCTGAAGAAACACATGCGCACACACACTGGTGAAAAGCCGTATTCCTGCATGTACTGCGACTACAAGTCGGCCGATTCGTCTAACCTCAAAACGCACATCAAGACTAAGCATAGCAAGGAGATGCCGTACAAATGCGAGCGCTGTTTCCAGACCTTTGCAGAGGAAGAGGAGTTGATGCAGCACGGACTAACACACGAGGAGAATAAGACCCACCATTGTGCCCACTGTGATCACAAAAGTTCCAACTCCAGTGACCTAAAACGCCATATCATCTCTGTTCACACCAAGGACTATCCACACAAATGTGCCGTGTGCGGGAAAGGTTTCCACCGACCGTCTGAACTAAAGAAGCATTCAGTGTCTCATCGTACCAAGAAACTCCATCAGTGCCGGCACTGCAACTTTAAAATCGCAGACCCCTTTGTTCTCAGTCGCCACATTTTATCTGTCCACACTAAAGAGCAGCAGGCCTCACCTGAAAAGAGTGAGACTAAGAGGACAGAAACACACACTCCTGTTGTAGCACCTAAAAAGTCCGCTGCTAGTGCGTCGAGTGGTTCTGGTCCACCCGCTAGAGTCAGTGCAGCCAGCTTAGCCAGCAGCGTGACCGTAGTCATCGGCAAAGGACAGAAAGAAAGGAGAATCTACCAGTGCCAGTACTGCGACTACAGCACTGGGGACGCTTCAGGTTTCAAAAGACACGTGATTTCCATTCACACGAAAGACTATCCACACCGCTGCGAGATCTGCTCGAAAGGCTTCAGACGACCTTCGGAGAAGAACCAGCATATCATGCGTCATCACAAGGACGTGGTGCAGGCAGAGTGACTCTGACTGAGCCAGAAACTGTGCCAGAACAAAGACCAATGTTAAAGCGTCCACCCCACCCAGATCAATGCACCCTCAGCACAGAAACCACCTGGTGTGTGTGCTGCACTTAGTCTTCTCTCAGGGTTTTACCACCAAAGAGGTTCCAGTGCTAGACCAGGGGCAGTGCTAGAGCTGGTTCTATTAAAACACAGCTGTTAAAAATCAATTTGGTTTTCAGCTCAGAGCCTTGACTTAAAACATCTTTTCCAGTAAATATTGAGTCTCAGTTCAGGGAGACTGATGACCTGCACTTCACAGGACCACAGGGTTTGCCTCTTTATTCCTGCAGAGAGATATCTAAAGATCACCAGCTTATTTTATAAATACTGACATGACTGGTGATTAGTAACATTAAAGATGAGTATTTTGTCTAAAATGAGGCAGAGTAAAAGTGAAACCGACTCAGATTTTAAACATGGAGCTCATGACGTTTTTATTGGTTGGTTGTCTTGATGAGGCCACCTCCAGCTGAGTTAATTATTATTTAAAAAAATAATTTATTTAATTTATTCTATATAATTAATATGTGACTTCCAGGTAATATTTTCATCAATAATGACCCCTAATAACTCAATTTCCCTCACTCTTTCAGTGGTAACGTCTCCTATAGCCAGAGACATATCAGTATTTGCTCCTCTTAGACCAAATACCATAAAATTAGTTTTCTCAAGATTTAGAGAGTTTGTTTACATTAAACCACTGTTTCAGTTTTCCTAGTCCTGTTTGAATCTCTACTCTCATATGTTCTATTTTGTCACTTGCATAAAAAAAGTTGTGATCTGCAAAAAAAATTACAATTCAACAATTTAGATACATTAGTGATATTAATGTAGAGATTTAACGGTTTAGGACCTAGAGCGGACCCCTGAGGAACACCACATGTCTGATTTTACATTATTTATCTGAACATATTGTTGCCTACTCCATAATTAACTTGTGATCCAGCTAAGTGCTGCTCCTCAGATACCATACAGTGTTTTTTTTTAGTTTTTTTTTTACATGGTATCAAAAGCTTTCTTGAGATCAACAAAAATACTCCTAACATAGTTTTTAATCATCTGTTTCAGTAGAAATTAATGCCATTGATGTTGAATAATTTGCCCTAAAACCACACCGACTCTGTCGAGAAGTTTGTCCAGTTTAGCAACACATAATTTTTAATAAGGATAGACTGCATATGAATGTTGATGCAGAGCTAGCCCCCGCCTTAAAGCTAGAACCAGAAGCATTCAGCAGCTGGAGCGAAGTAAGCTCTGGATTTGGTTTAGCACTTGAACCCGTTTGGTGGAAAACCCTTCTTCTGTTGTTTTGCTCTTTTTAATCCTTGTTCATAAATGTAAACACATGTACATAACATTATTACTCTGACACTTACCAACCAAGCCCCCCCTCCCTCCACAGGCTTGCACTTTTAGCTGCATGTCCCTTGTTGGTGACAGTGTGCATGGCAGATTGTGCAGACGTCTTTTTGTAGATACACGTTTTTGGATTCAGCAGGTAGCGGTCAGTTCTCAATCACAAAGGTCCTAACTATTTGTCTTAAAAATTGAAGTGTAATTTTCAAAATGTTTCTTTTTGTCATTTTGTTAAAACGATTGCCTAATTCAGAGGTTTGGATTAGCAGCCTGTTTAACGGTAGCACTTGTATAATTGAGTTTATATATATGTGTGTGTGTGAGTGTGAATGAGAGCATGAGGGACAGAAAAACCCCACGTTGTCGTGCTTCCTGGTGCTTTGACCCCATCTTTCTGTAACAAGGCTTTTTTTCTTTGTTGTGTTAACAGAAAACACGAAGCTGGCTGCGCTCAGACGTACAGAATCAATCAAGTTTCACTTCCTCTAGGTGTCTCAATCATTGAATTGAATTGAATTGGCAGGTTTTTAAAAACAAAATGGACACAAAAAGCTCATGAATCACAGTGCAGTTACTTCCACAACTGCTTGATGTCTAATATTTCTGTTTTATGTCTAGATGTGCTGTAAGTTGTTTGGAGCAAGTGTCCAAAACTAGAAACGTCGCCCCAAATTGCAGTATTTTAAATCGGTGCACAACTGAAATCCCCTCGATTTGAATCAGCTGATTGTTATAAGGAAAATCTTAAATGTTTGATCATACAGTATATGTGGTGCTGCAAATATGGACAGAGTTTTGTTTCACCATCACTGACCTCCTTTTGCCAGTAGAAAGGGAAAACGTTAAATCATTTTAGACGCAAATTCAGAAGACGGCTGCTGGTGGTGTTCATGTATTACAGCTTTTAACCTTTTCTTTAACACCTGTGATCATTTCTGCTTTTTATATTTATTTCATTTACAACTTGTTGTATAGTTAAGTGTAACTAGACTTCTATGGGACGTAAATTATTGTTTTGTATACAAATCTGTACAAAGCGTGTAGATGTAAACACTCGATGAAAAGGAAATCTGAACTGTGTCGTTTATGGATGTATGTCAGCGTATTTGTTAAAAAAAGATAATAAAGCAAAGTATTTTAGCTGCTTTTCTTATTTTATTTGCCAGCAGGTTTTAATAGTAAAACCCTAAAGCTGGAAGGCAGTTCTTTAAACCGAGCTGAACAGATGGAGGAGTCGTGAACTGGTTGTGGTCGTGATAGATGTTCAGTTTTCACAGCAAAGAGGATGATCTGCAGATTGGTGTCAGACATGAAGAGCAGGTCAGGAAGTAGCAAAACTAGGAAAAGAGGAGTAAAGGACATTTTGGGGAAAAAAAATCTGCAGTGGAAAAGGCATAAATGGAGACGTAATAAGATAATCACAGTTGGTAAGTAAGAGTACAATCACTTGAAGTGACTGAAAACATGACGCTGAGGAGTTCACCATATAGCGTGGTGACGGTGGAGGACCCGTCTTCCTCCGTTAAGGTGGTGTGAGTCGGCCTGTTCTCACAGAACCCGAACCAAAAACAGCGACGTGTTCTAATCAGGACAAAAGGGAGTGAGTTTAGGATTTCAGGTGGAACAGTTTGCTGAAAACACATGCTCAACCAGGATTTTTCTCAGTGAATTTATAGATTCATTTGATTTTGTTCATCCTTTTGAGCTGCATGGTGGTAGAACTGTTGCCGTGCAGCAAAAAGGTGCTGCAGCCTTTTTACATAGAGTTGTCATGTTCTGCATGTGTGGGTTTCCTCACCACAACATGTCGTTATTTGTAAGCTGCTTTCGGAGAAAAGCGTTTGCTAAAATATTTAAAAACAACATAAATTTATACTGCTTTAATCTGATTATGTGTTGTACAGCAATTTCTTCTGTACGAAAGGTGCTATAAATAAATTGTACTTACTAAAGTAACTGCAGGATGGATCTTTCCTGAGAACATCAGACAACCAATAATGAAATGTAACACAAAAAAAAAAAAAGGTTTTCAGTCAGTCAAAGCTAACTTGATGTGTAAAACATGTCGGGGGTTTGTAACCTTTAGGACAAAGGAAAATTTTACCATCTCTCTGATAAATACAGACACAAAACTGACAGATTTTTTAAAATTTAAGCTCCTGAGACCCTGTGTCTATAAATGAGGATGTGGGGTTTTTTGTGCAATATGTTTTATTTGTTCAACTTAGACCTACTAATAGTATTATTCAGGAGGACTGGGTTTGGATTTACAATTTTTAAGTTTTAATTATTACATTTAAAACACTTTTGAACATTCATCCTTTCTAAACTACCTTTGTTCAAAAGAGTTTTATGAGTTTTTGTTTCTTTTTTTAAAGTTTATGAGATCTTACTGATCTCAAATAGCTAGGTGAAATTAAAAATGCCAAACAAAAGCTCAGATCTCAGGAGGCTTGTGTTAAAAATATGTTGGGTAATGCATGGAGGTCCTGGTAGAGGATGCTTTGACTGTGGACTTCAGAGACTCAGTGGACCAACACCAGCTGATGACGGAGGACTTTGGACCACTGAGCAACAGTCCAGTTGTTTTCTCCTCAAATCAGGTAAAATGGTGCTGATGTTCAGGAGTGACTTGACACAAGGAGGAGATGCTGATTTTCCAGCAGTGTATCATGAGTATCACGCATTAGTGGATTTTATCTCTATTTTCATTTTGTTTTAAGTTCAACTTCCTGTGTATTTCTACAATATTGTAATGCTTTAAAATGCTGTATTTTCCAAAAGATGTGCAAATCAATATCAATTTGGATCAAATATGCAGATAAAAGTTTGGATCTGAAGAGCAGGAAGTTGCATGAACAAAGTAAGTAGTAAACAAATTAACTCAACAGTAAAACTGATCATTTCAGTCATATTTAGCTAATTATGGCACTAAAATGATGCAAAGCAGTGCATTTAGTAGTCTACAAGTTTGGATCAAAAACTGCATGTGTGAGTCCACACAAGCAGCCCAAACCTTTGAGTTAATATTATTATTTTGCTTCATGCACCTATTGCAAAAGTTTGGACAAAAAAAGCTACAATGACCTTCTCCTCCTGTCAGTTTAAATATAAACATTGCTCAGGGTCATGGTCAAAGGAGCCACCATGTGGACACTGTGTATCACTGCAGCAAGAATACACTTCTTACATTTGAAATCTTGTGAATTAAAATTTAAAATACCTGAAATAAAATGCATGTCAAATACAAGTTAAAACAACAACAATGTATTTCTTAAAACTTTACTTGGCAGCAAACTCAGAGATAATCAACCTGTAAAGGACTCGTATACACAGAACTGACTGCAGGAAGCATGATTTGAAACGAACTCGAGTTTTTTAACCTCCAGTCAGACGTCTTACCCCTGAATGTTGAAGTCTGCCTGAGGAAACAGTCAGAGAGCAGAACACAGCTCCCAGCTGGGGGAGCAGTGATGTTATCGCTGCTGGAGGGCAGGGTCAGAGGTGATGATGATGATGATGATAATCTGAGCCTGGATGGTTTGACCCTGATGGAGATTTAGGTCAGGGTTGGTGTACCGTCTATACCTCTCCCAGCAGAAACTCAACCATAGAACTGGGCTGGGTTCAGACAGGTAAAGCTTCAGGGAAATGTGCGTTATGTTTCACAGCTACATGGTCTGGCCTGTCGGTCTACTCAGCTATGTGAGAAAACACTACAGAACCTGAAAAGGAAGACTATCATCCTTCTCTTTCTTCAGGTTGCTACTGCATCATTAGTCATTTTAAACTGTTCTTATGAGAGTAAATTAATTCTTCATATGGATTCCAGCTTCCTGACAGGCAGTCCATGTCTCCTCTTCCTCTTCTATCATGGTACCTAACACCATCTCTCCACTGGGATGTGTCCTGAACACCCTCCTGTCCAAAATACTCACATATCTGTAGACATCCAGCTAATCATATTGTGATGTTTGCAGATGACACTGCTGTTGTTGCATTGATCTCCATGATGAGTTTATTTATAGAAACAAGGAGCTTCTTGTTATGGCAAACAACCTGAGTCTCAGAGTAGTCAACATCAAAGAGATGGTGGTGGACTTCAGAATAAAAGTCAGTAAAAAGTTGCTGAAAAACAAAAAAACTTTTTATTTTAGGTAAAAAATTTAGATTTTCCTTCAGTTACTAAAGAATGCTCATATATATATAATAGAGCAAATGATATATGTGTAGCTGCACAGTCATGAAATATGTTGTTTCTGAATGTTACCCAGAGAGCTAACAGCTAGTGTGGTGAAGCCCAGAGCCCCAAATACGTAAGCAGCTGATTATAAACTGCATAATGAATCGTCAGTGATTGGGTCACCATCATCTCACCAAGTGTTGGATAAGAGTAAAACCACCATGCATTCAGTTTACAGAAGAATAGACTCCCATTATCCCCTAAAGCATTAAAACAACAGTTAGAATGAACAGCAGACGCCCAGCATTTGACCCGAATGTTCTTAGTTTTCACAAACAGGCAAAGACACTTTTAGATGGAAACTTTACCTTGCAAAAACGGACAACATGTTTCTTTGGGCCTTTTTTTTTTAAGAACATGAAGGTGTAAAAAGTTAGAGAAGTGGTTAAAAAAGAAGAAAATACTGAGAAAGACCAGAGGGAGGCAGTAGAGGAAATCTGTTCACAGGCAGACTGAACAAAGAGGAGGAATTAACTTTCAGCTGAAGGTTTAAAATAAAATAAAATCGATTTGATATGATCCAAAAATGAGAATGATGTGGAGTGAAAAAGATCAAACCCAGGAGTATTTGTCTCCTCACATATTTTTTCTGTTTTTGCTTTTATGCACAAAACCCCAAAAAAAGACAACAAATTTCAATATCAGATGAAAAAAAAACCTGAGTAAATATAAAATTACGTTTTTGAATGATGATTATATTTATTACTGGTATAAAGCACTCTAAACCAAGTCGGTCCTATAGGTTAAAAAGTAAGCAGCTGTCTTGTTAATTCATGAATTAATTGTTATTAACCATGTAGTTCAGACAGCTGAGACCCGTCCATAGACACACTCAGGCCTGATGCCTGTAGAGTTAATAAATCACTTCAATAGAACTGGTCTGACAGCCTGAAGGAGGCTAAAAGATCTCAAAAAGCAACACTGTTCCAAAGAATTTCAAGAAGAACCCAAACAGCATCTAAAGCACCGAAGGCCTCACCTGACTTTTGGTATTTAACATTTACCAGGTTGTTGATGCTGGAAAATTGTGGTTGCATTAAACAGAAGAAATCTGTTTGGGGGGGGGGGGACATTTTACACATTTTCTATGTTCCTTTGCAAGATGCTTCTTAACTGAAAGTGGAGCGTGGATAAATGAAAATATTAGAGGATGGGATCTTGCCCTGGATTTAGGAGAAATTAACAACATTTTTAAAACTTTATTAGTTCAAATGTATCAGTCGTGTGTTGTGTGAGTGGAGCACTGAAGGCACTGCAAGAAAAAACAAACTCAGAATGAGAAAAGTAATAAGAACATACGAGGCGGTGTTTGTCTTTACACCCACAAAGGCTGGTTTATTTTACCTGTTGTGTTTCAAACAAAGAATATAAGAGTTGCTCAGGGTGTAAATTTGTGCAACAATTTACATGTTAAAATGTTGCCGTGCTAAATAATAAATGCTAAAGAAAACAAACAAAGGGGAAATCACAGGTTTGAATTAGCAGCATTAACCGTCTATTATCAGCACATTAAGGGAGAGTATCAAGTGAAACTAGACCAAGTCGGGGAGTTTGGACCGAAGAGACACTGAAGCATCTGTCATGGTGAGGAACTCAACCCAGTTCTGATAGAAACCTTGTGAATACTCCCCGGTGTCGACGACGAGCCCACACAGGCGGCTCTGGCCCGTTTTGTTCCTCAGAGCCAGCTGAGCCTCCCGCTCCGTCACATTGAAGCTGATGTTCAGAACCTGAGTCACCAGCAGGTACAGCAGTCCTCCTGTGATGATGCTACTGTACCAACAGCAGGTGAAGCAGAGAGCTGTGCTACACACACACACACACACACACACCCCGTCATTATACTGTATGTAAAGAACAAGAGCATCTTCAGTTATGGTTAATGTTAATGATTCAAACACTGAAAGTGTGGCAAATATTTGAAAAGGCAATGGCTTCTGATTTCATTAATGCTGCTATAGTATTTTATGTTAAAGCCATCTTTTTTAAAGGTATAGAAATAAACTTTTCTTACAGATTTTTTCTGGTTTTGTTGACTCGTCTCATTTAAATGTTTCAGATCAGCAAAACTTTCAGTAAAAGACAAAGATAACCTGAGTACACATAAAATACAGTTTTCAAATCATTATTGTATTTATTATGTGAAAAAAGCACAAATCTGGCCGTGTGTAAAAATGTGTTGACCCTTTTATTAAATCACGAATTAAATGTGATTAATCATATTATAAAGAAAGTTCAGTTCAACCAGCTATACCCAGAACTGATCTCTACCAGATCTGATCACTACCAGACCTGATCTCTACCAGACTTGATCTCTACCAGATCTGATCTCTACCAGACTTGATCTCTACCAGACTTGATCTCTACCAGACCTGATCTCTACCAGACCTGATCTCTACCAGACTTGATCTCTACCAGACCTGATCTCTACCAGACCTGATCTCTACCAGACCTGATCACTACCAGACCTGATCTCTACCAGACCTGATCTCTACCAGACTTGATCTCTACCAGACCTGATCTCTACCAGACCTGATCTCTACCAGACCTGATCTCTACCAGACCTGATCACTACTAGACCTGATCTCTACTAGACCTGATCTCTACCAGACCTGATCTCTACTAGACCTGATCACTACTAGACCTGATCTCTACCAGACCTGATCTCTACCAGATCTGATCACTACTAGACCTGATCTCTACCAGATCTGATCTCTACCAGACCTGATCTCTACTAGACCTGATCTCTACCAGACCTGATCTCTACCAGACCTGATCTCTACCAGACCTGATCTCTACCAGACCTGATCTCTACCAGACCTGATCACTACTAGACCTGATCACTACTAGACCTGATCACTACTAGACCTGATCACTACCAGACCTGATCACTACTAGACCTGATCTCTACCAGACCTGATCTCTACCAGATCTGATCTCTACCAGACCTGATCTCTACTAGACCTGATCTCTACCAGACCTGATCACTACCAGACCTGTAGGATTAATAAATCACTTCATTAGAACCTATCTGACAACATGAGGAGGCTAAAAGACCTCAAAAACCAACACATCATGCCCTGATCTAAAGACATTCAAAGATAAAATAACCCAACTTAAAGCTCTGCAGACCTCACTGGGTTAAAGTTAAGGTCAGAGGTCATGATTCAGCAATAAGGAAGAGATGGGACAAAAATAGCATCATGGCTAAAACCTCTCCTAGCCTAAAAGAAAAAGAGTAAATGAGTCTCACATTTGCAAAAACAAAAACAAAACATTAGACAAGATCATAAAACAATTTTTAAATTCAGGTGGTAATAACTTTGTCACACAGGATGGACCGGATAGATTTGCCCCTTAAACCTTGAACTGATCATTTGAAAGCTGTATTTTATATTTACTCTGGTTCTCGTTGTCTGATCTAAAACCTTTAAATTAGACGACGAGTCAGTGAAAACAGAAGAAACCTGTGAGGAGGCAGAAACGTTTTCACAGCACTGTAAATCAATAAATAAGGGACTGAAACCTGCTCTGCCAAATTACTGACTCGAACCTGGAGGAGATGAACAGAGTTCAGTACCTGGGCTGACTGTAGACCTCGGGGCAGTAGAGCAGAGCTGTCACTAGACTCTGATGAGGACAGAGGCTGCTCAGCACCACGCTGATCCCGTACAGCGAGGTTAACACAAACACACACACGGTCTGCACAAAGCTGCGGTGATTGGCTTGTCCAACGCAGCTGTTTATCCTGCAGCATCTCAACACACACACATGAAATAAACAGATTTAAAATGTTGAACTGGCTACATGGTTTATTCAGAACATGAGAGTTAATATTTAGATCGGAGGTAGAGGATTTAACCAAGGAACAGTTATAGAAAAAATATAAGAACATCTTTTAAAGTTCACTAAAGTTCATTCACTTTAAAATATATGAATACTTTTTGATATATTTTGAATACTTTTGCAGCAGTGAATGTCAAAGAACAGTCAAGTACTTCAACACATTTTGGAAACAATGTGAGAAATCTCAAATAAAAATATTTGCCAAATGAGTTTTCCTAGATTTTAGGATATGATTTGAAACAATTTCCTTTTAACCAATTAGAAAAAAAGAAAATCATCCAACTTATTGAAAAAAAAAAAGAAGATTTTGCAGTGCGGATGAGAGCAGTCTGATAAAACATGTTAACACTATGTGATTTCCTAGATTTCCACTGCAGTTCTAAATGTTAACTGCACTTTTTGGACACGTTTAAAAATCACAGCAGGCACAGAATAAAACATGCATTTCACATGAGACCCACCAGACACAGTGGTGGTCCAGACGCTGAACACACGATCCACAGGTTCTGCAGTGTCCGGCCCGTGGGGGTCGTGTTATTTTGCAGACAGGACATAGACTCCATTTATCTGGAAGGGGCTCTTTATGTGTCAGAAGCTCAGCTGAGGTCACTGATGAAGAGTCTGCTGGCTGACCAGACCCATCAGGACGAGAGGACTCCTCTTCAGCCTGCATCCTGTGGCTGTGAGCTTCATGTAGGGCAGCAGTTACAAACCCCGGGCCTCGCTTGGTGTGAACAAGAGAAACTAAAGTGAGAATCATCCCAGTAGTAATGGCACACACCTGCAGGGGGCTGACATCTCCACGAGGTAAAATCTCTGTGATGAAGAGATAATACATGTAGGCCAGGGAGTACAGTGCCAGGGTGAGGAAGAAGAGCGTGCGTCTCTTCTTTCTGTGCGTGGCGTAGTAGTACCACAGAACCAGGACAGGCAGAGCTGTGAGGATGATGATGCCCAGCAGGTAGTGCAGAGATGCAGCCCTGAGCAGGAGAGGAAGCAGCAGCAGTGCTGGGATCATAGAGATCTCCAGGTTGTCAATCACAGCTCCAAAGACCGGAGAGTGAAATCCACGAGGCCGTGGTTTATCCTTCAGCCACCTGTAGAGAACACAGGTCATCAGTCATCATCTCTAAATAACTTCATATGAGTGACTGTTTCTTGATTTATTGGTGGGAATGTGATTTGAAAATAATTCAGTAGTAGTTCAGTTATATTCAGTAGTTGTATTATTTTTGAACATTAATACAAAATTATTGTTTTTCTTGAAGTTTTAGGGTTTAGTTCAGGTCAAAGTCAGCTTTATTGTCAGTTTGCTGTATATGTCAGGTATACAGCAACATGTAGTGACAACAGAACAACAAGCACAAGCAACAAGTAAGAAATAAAGTGGAATAGGCAGAGGTAACAGAATACATTCAGGTACTTTTAATGTAGTAAATAAATATATAGTATGACAATGTATGCTTGTGGTATACATGGTGTGAGTACCGAGCATCAGTGCCTAGTACTCACTTGAGTACCTCATTGAAAAAAAATGATGGGGAAGTATCATATTGTATTATATTGTGTTTTATTGTATTGTATCATATTGTATCCTATTATTTTTAATTGTATGGTCTTGTTCTGACATATTTTGAATGGTGTCACATCATATCCTGTCGTATCACATGTCTTGCTGTTATTGCGTCTAACTGTATTGGATTATGTTAAAGCGGCTCTCTGGAGCATTTTTCTCTGTATCAAAGTTTTCTAAATGTTCTAAATGATATTTCAGGTCTAAACTATGATCTATGGGTTGAGTTCCACAACATCTGTCATTCTGATGAAGACCCTCCTTCCTCCTAGAGACCCCTTTCCATTATTTCTTGCCGCCGACATTTTTCAGCCAATGAAATTCAAATTTCTGCATTGTCTCAACATGCACGCGCATCGACCAAACCTGTACCAGTAGGGGGCGCTGTCGTACAGGACGCTCCGTGTGTTTCTCTGCCGTCTCAGCCGTTCACTGAGGACTCACAGCTCATTTCTACTAAAAACCTACCCATTCTCCAGCTAAAGATGGATTTATTTTTATTTTTAAACCTTTCACCTCACAGAATGGCAAGGCTTGACAGGATTATGCGTTTATTTTGGTCAGAAAGTTCATCCAGGGCCGAGTCAAGTTCAGCTTCAGAGTCCAGCAGCAGCTCTCTGCTAACAGAGCTAATATCAGAAGCAGCAGGGACAGAGAGGACTCATCAGACCCTCGTAGTGTTGTTGGAATAAGATTGTGAACTGTGAGTGATTAAACCCTACACATTGAGCTGTACAGTTCATGTCCGAAGTATATGCGCCGCGTGCACGCGCGCACACGCGACCGGACGCGCGTGTCGAGATGTTTTGAGGAGGAGCCTTTGGACGCTAGATTCAAAAACTGCTCTCCTGATGAAATCCTCCGGAGTGCCGCTTTAATCTGACAGGGACTAGGACTGGGTACTGCACAAGTCTGGTCCTTAAGTTCTCAGTGAGGGTTGGACTCCACCAGGGCTGCTCTTTGTTCTGTCCATAACCTTTATGGAGAGATTTTCCAGGTGCAGCCGTGGTGTGGAGGGTGTTGAGTTTGGTGGCATGAGGGTGTTGAGTTTGGTGGCATGAGGATCTTGTCTGCTGTTTGCGGATGACGTGGTCCTCCTAGCTTCATCAGGCTCTGATCTTCAGCTCTTGCTGGGGAGGTTCACAGCTGAGTGTGAAGCAGCTGGGATGAGGATCAGCACCTCCAAGTCTGAGACCATGGTTCTCGACCTATTCCAGGTCAGGGGAGAGGTCCTACCTCAAGTGGAGGAGTTTAGGTATATCAGGGTTTTGTTCACAAGTGAGGGATAGAGGGAGATCGACAGGCGGATTGGGGCAGCGTCTGCAGTGATGCGGACGCTGAACCGGTCTGTCCTGGTGAAGAAGGAGCTGAGCCAGAAAGCAGGGCTCTCAATTTACCAGTCGATCTACATCCCAATCCTCATCTATGGTCATGAGCTTTGGGTAATAATGACCGAAAGAACGAGATTGCAGATACAAATGACCGAAATGAGTTTCCTCCACAGGGTGGCCGGACTCAGCCTTAGGGATAGGGTGAGGAGCTCAGACATCTGGGAGGAACTTGAAGTAGAGCCGCTGCTTCTCTACATTAAGAGGAGTTGAGGTGGTTCAGGCATCTGGTCAGGAAGCTTCCTGGACGCCTCCCTGGGGAGGTGTTTTGGGCATGTACTGCTGGTAGTAGACACCTGGGTCAACCCAGCCTGGAGGAAGTACATCTCCAGACTGGGTCGACCTGAGGGTCCCAGTGAGGAGCTGGTGGAGGTGGCTGGGAAGATGGCAATCTGGAATGCCCTAATTGGGATCCTGCCCTCGTGACCTGGACCCAGATAAGCGTAGGAAAGCAAAGAAAAACGTTAATTTGATTATATTGAGTAACATTTGATAAAAGGAATAATTCACAACCTTATTTTAGCGCTGGATGACACAGCCAGCCAATCAGTGTTGATCCCAGATCAACTCAGTCTTACAGTGTCATTATGTCATAACAAGTAGCTGACCCTGGCTGTATTATCAATGACAGACAGGATCAATCTAAGCAAGCTAAACAGCATTTCTAACCCCCTGTAACTCTAGTCTGCTGATTCTGCTTCTGTGGTGCTTAATGTGACTGTTCCAAATATTTTAAGATAAGTGCTCCTTTATGGGAATAAATTACAGCCTTGTTCTGCTTTCTAGTACAATAAATGTTGAGTTATCACATCGCTCATACCTGTTAAAGGCTTCGTCCAGGTCTTCACAGTCACAACAACATTTGTACTGGTAGATATCACATTCACAGCAGCACATAGGCTCATCAGGCTCCGGAGGCTTTAACTTCTCCCATTTCATTATGACCTGATGAAGAGGGCAAGAAACCATCATCAAAAATACACAGTTACCTAAAAAATGGAAGATAAATGTTGAAAATGAATTAAACATAAGAGTAACTCTACAATTATGAAGAGATGATTTCAATGTTTAATTTAAATTTGATGCTTTTGCATTTTTTGTATCTGCACAAACATGATAATGATAAAAGATGGGATTTAATAAGTTTTGATAAAATACATCTACCGCCAATAATATGAATTATTGACGTTTTATTTGCACAGCGGTGGCACGGTTAGTACCAATAATGCAACTGAGATTTTATAGATATTGCTCATTTCCAGCGCTTGTTGCTAAATGTTATCACATGTTTCAATGTATGAAGAGATCCCTTGTTTAAAAACCCAGAATAATCCTAATCAGAAGATTTTTTATTGCTGTCAAATCCCAGAAGCTTTTCTTGTAATTTGTTAAAACAAGGCCACTGAGTCTACAGGGATCAACAATCTGGGCCAGCAGACCTGAGACCTGAACTCTATGAGGCATATTTGAGTTTCTGTTGTTTTGAATTTCATCTGATTTATAATAACTGAGGATACAGATTTAAATTCTAAAGCAGATGAAAACTGGAAATCACACAACATGAGATCTGAACAGGAAGAGAAATCTACGATAGTCAGCATTTATTTGTTGTTTTTCTTCTTTTTTTTAGTGACTTTGACCTAAATCCAAGACCAATTATTCTTCACAAACAACATTATAAATTAAAAGTATGAAAACTGAAATAAGCACAAAACAAAGAGGGATTTTCTTTGTTGACTTACCTTTTGTCTTCAAGATGAAATCAAACAAAAATGACAGAAAAACACCTCAAAAAGTTTGATTTTATGATTCCAGGAGGACGTTCAATGACCCCTTGTCACCAAGATCCTTCTGTGAGTGACCGAGAGAGAGAGAAAAGAAAAGACCAGTCTAGATCCTCATCAGACATCTGAGTTGAAGAAGAAAAAAAGAAAATTGTCAGGTTTCAGCCCTGCTGCTGCGACAGCATGTCAGAGCCGTGAGAGGGTTTTCATTTCTTGGATTCCCACGGTAGAACATTAAATAGTTTACAGGGCGTCCTCTGGTGTACTCATCCTGCCTTTGTCAGTCACCACTTTGGATTTTAATATCAAAAATTCTTGGCAAATATCAACTAGTAGAGGGCAACCAGAGAGCCGTTCACACCCCACCACACAGCTGAGGCTGCGTTGAGGTGCTCAAAAACTGCAGCAGCAGCTCTGATAGTCCAAAGTGGACTGGACCAGGGTGTGCATGAGAAATATGACAGGCACTCATAGAGAGTGAGGGATGATCCAGGGCCGGCCCCACCCTCAGGGATCAGATTTCCTCCCACGAGATGTTTGACCTTGTAGCTCATAAGAGCAAAACTCTGGAAAAGTCCACGCATGTGATCGGTGTTGACTTTCATACGAGCCTGTATGTCTAGGCATTTAGCCACGTTTGTGAACGCATCACACTGACGATGTGGTGTGTGAACGTTTCCAGTCTGGGGGGGGGGGGTGTTTAGACCTTAGATAACACGTTTGTGTTTGTTTGTTTGAATTACGTTAAAATCAGAGAAAAACTGCCTTAAACTAAACAGATCCAACACTGAGAATAATGGGATTAAATGAAGGAGTTTCCCCGAGATTACGAAACAAGTTTAATGAAACAAAACACACCATTTGTTTAAGAACAGTGCAAAATATGACCTAAAACCATTAAACAGGAATAAACAGGCTGTGGTTGAGCGTCTGCTGGGATGGGTCCTCAGTCCAACAAAAAAAATCAGACATGCAATAAGAAACCATGTGATATAATGATAAAACAAACAAACCACACTCACCACTATAGGGCAGGTGAAGCACCACACCTCTGCAGCTGCACGAGCCTCCCTCACCCAGTACCAGCTCCCCTCACTCCCACATCAAAAACCTGGCATCTGATAACAATAAAAACAGGATGCATAACTCCTGCAAGAATCAATAAAAACACCTTTCATTTAAAAGCTTAAGATCTGAATTTGGACTAAAACAAAACAGCAGTGTAAGTTAGACACACCTGAGGTCAACACTCAGTCTAACCAGGGGAACTTCTAAACTCCAAAGCTGCAACTTGAATTTTCTTTTAAAATACCAAGTAGCAGAAAGTCCCACCACAACCAAAATTAATGGAGATCAGCTGCATGCAAGACAGACATGAGAACCAAACACTTAGACCAGACAGCAGGTGGGGCTAGAGCCTGTGAGCTCAGACAGGGCAAACCACTGGTTACATGACCCTTGCAGGGAAATTGTCTTTAAAAGATGAATCAGCTGCTTACGTGCTCATAAACGCATCAGCAGAGCTTTTACCAGCGTGGATCCTGCTCCTGGGTTTACAGACCCAGTAAAAACAGGATGGGGGGTTTAATGCAGGCCTCGCTGTGTTAAGTGGCAGCTTTTCAAAAACTCTGCATAAGATATGAGAGAGGCATCTGGAACATCCTGGACTAAACGTCTGTCTTAGAAAGCAAATCAGACTCGTCTTCTGACCAATGAGAGATTCAAAGAAACTTGAAATGTTAGGAATTATAAAATCATTTATAACCCCTTTCTCAGTAGCGTTGTAACATAAACTTTAAGACCTGATTTCAAGAATTTTTTCACATGAGCAAACTCCTTTAGTGTTTTATTAAACACGCCTCATCAGTCCATCAAACCTGAAGAGTAAGAGGCACTGATGAAGGTGCATTATAGGCCCAAAGTATTCTGAGCTCTTAACGTCAGTAAAAACGCGTCTAGACAAACTGAATCAATGCAGAGGAAAGATGCTGCTCTAGCTCCTGTGGGTTATGCTTCCATTAGTCTTAATGGAGCCCGGAACCTGCGATAACAGCTCTAAACCAATTTGGAGGATGTTCTGCTGGATGGCACAGCGAACCAGCAGCACAAGCTAAGATCACAGATAAGGACGGGATGTGGAATGCTCTGTAATGATGTGCAGGCTCTGGAGTCAAACCAGATTTATTTACTCATTTGTTTTTCCTCAAAAAATGCTTTTTGCTGATGATCTTAAACAAAAGTTGAAATTCATTCCATCAGTAGATGCCAGTAATTTATAGCGTCCTTGTAAAATATTTCACCCAAACTGTATTATTTGTTCACTTGGTTTTGCAGGTCTTTAGAATAATTGTATTTGATTTAACTTAAAAAGATCCATTTAAAGTCAAGTGAGTAACCAACACAAAGAGCTTATTTAACTAGAAAAACTCATTTTTTCAGCACAAACAAGATTTTTAAAACTGTTTTTAGAAGTTTAAGGAACCTGTGCAGGACAAAGAAGTCAGGTACGGCCTCAGAAGGCTGCTACTCAGGAAATGTCCGGTTAAGACAGCGGTTCTCAAAGCTGGGGGTCAGGACCCCACTGTGGGTCCTGAAACAACAACAAATCAGGGTCCTTTTCTCCAGAACTGAGAGTGAATTAAAAATCCTTGCTAATACCATATATTTGCACCAATTTTTACAAACTGTTGAAAAACATGGTAATTGTGGATGTTTGTGTCCTTGTTTAATTCATTTATCAGCTGTGTTTGTATCATCTTGCCAGTGAACTACTGGATTAAGAAATAAAAGAAATCCAGCAAAAACAAAGAATCTGACTTTTAAGAAGGTAGTTCAACATAAGAAAAACATTTATACTGATGTTTGGTAAATCTTCAATGAAAACAACCTCTCCCATAAGGACTTTTAACATTGTATCCATATCCAGGTGTTAGCTTGTAGTTTCTGGATTTTATTTTCAAAAACGGGTCAGAAAATGACAAAAACATGAACCTGGGTGTTTTGGGTTTCAACATAAAACAGCAGTATTTGTATTTCTACTGTAGTATTTAATTTAGATGTTTATCACTACTATAATGCATTTATAACCACTGTAATAAAATAAAGTGGTAAATGAGTTAGAATGAAGTCTTACAGTGACAGAATAAAGCTACGTGCGCCACCTAGTGTCAAAGGTTTATAACAATGTTTAAACTAAAGCTCTATTATGTATTATTTAATGTATTACATGTTTACTGAACATTTTATTGGAAACAGTCTACATTTAGGTAAACATTATTAACTTTCAACTATGAATTGTAAAGAAAAATGCATTAAATGTCATGGATGTAATCTTTTTTCTCATTTATTTTAGGAGCCAGTGATGTACCATGACTGTAATGTTGAGGCAACACAAAGATTCAATCACTCATTTTGCTTATATTATATCAAGTATATAGTTCACATCACACATCGAGAGGTAAGAGATGGAACAATGCTTTGACCCCACTGAATACACAGTACTCTGTCCCTTTACACATTTACATCTTCTCATTTGATTAAAAGATAATAAAGTATTGATCACCAACACAGGAGAAAAGAGACATCCATGTCCAGTCTTTGTTCAAGCTAGTAGGTGAGTGCAAGTGCAGCAGCTGCACTGAGGCCCTCTGATTGTAACCATTACATCACGGTTTGATGAAGAAACAAATCACAGCTAATATGATGCTGTTGTTTGGATTCTATCAGCATAGTTTTGGATTTATAAAGTCAAAAATTAACATTTTTTTTTAAGAGTCAGGGAATGTTCAAGTGGATGTAAACACAAAAACACAGAAGTTCACATGACTGAGGCAGACGATCAGAACTGGGACCAGCTGTCCTGAAGAATAATCCACTGCATAGGTCTGGATAACTAGGGGAGGAGGTGAGAGGTTGGAAACTCATTCCTCCAAGGTTCGGAAACCGTTCTGCATGTCCTCCAGGAGCTGGGAGAATTCTGCTTTAATCTTAGCTTCACCGTCTTTAACAGGGTCCTGAAGAAGAAAATAAACATGAACAAAACTGGATAAAACACAAAAATATCAAACTGAGAAATCATCCACCTACCTTGAACTTCATGGAGCTGATTTTGTACAGGATCTCTCCCATGTGCTCCCTGATCATGGCCCAGGTGATTTTGTTGTCGCTCTGAGCTGTGGACTCCACTGCATGTCGGGCCATGTCGTAGAACGCAATCATGTTGGAGAGGATGCCAACAGTCTTGTAGAAGGGACAGAACCTGTGAGAAGTGACAAAAAAGAATGGTGTGAGCCTCAAGAGGCTTATAGTGATCACATGAAAGGAACAATTAGCAAACACACAATTTCACTCCTGTCGTCATTTTTAAATAGAAACCCTCCAATTTCTAAAACCAAACGAACCCTGTATTATGTTTATTTTGAACACCAGGCACCCCCAAGAGCAGCTACTGCTCCAAAAGGAATGCAGCCCTCATTAAAACACCTGCACACTCCCCACACTTACAAGCTGAAAATGTCTGGTTTGAAAGTTGTTGTTTTTTTAAAAGAAAAGTTACATTTTCTTTCCAGTCTGAAGATGGACCATCCTTTTTATCATTTGTCATTAAATGCACCATCAGTGTATTACCAGAAACTGACATTGTTGTTTTAAATTAGCTGCTACCGCCTCAATGGTTTGCCGCTAAAATCAAAGTAATTAAGTAAACTAAAAGGCTTGTAATGTTCTGGAAATTAGAAAAAAAGACAGGCTGATGGAAATGACCACAAAGACGAATGGAGAGAAGAGAGTGTAGCATAGAACTACATTACATTATGCAATTCAACACACAAACACAATCTAATGCAACACTTGAACTGGAGAAGTTTTTTAATTAAGGTGGAGACTGGGATTGGTCCCATATGTCTAAAGTCCTCTAATTTCAGGCCCTGCCGTTACCTGTCATAGGGGGTGTAACCATTCTGCTGCAGGAAGTCATCCTTAATGAGTTTAGCAACCTCCAGAGTGATTTTATCAGTCTCAGCAAGAGAGGCCTGGAAGAAAAGTGACAGATTAAAACATTTTGAGGTTATGACCCAAAATCTGCTGTGTTTTATAAAACTAAAACCAGGAATGACCTTTAAAATGTGCCTCAAGTCTGACTGAGTTTAAGATAAGTTGGACATTTCCTCAGCATCTTAATTACAGTAACCTGTACTTGTTAAAGCTACAGAACCCTTCTCCAGGTGTTAGGAAGTGTTCTTGTGTTGGATCCTCTTAACCTGACCCACCTTGCCTACAAGCTGCACAATTTCAGCCAAGTCCTCCTCCTCCTGGAGAATCTCCTTAGCTTTGGTACGAAGAGGGACGAACTCGGGGAAATGTTTGTCGTAATATTCATCCAGCGCTCGCGTGTACTTGCTGTAGCTGATTAGCCAGTTAACTGAAGGGAAGTGTTTTCTCTGAGCCAGCTTCTTATCCAATCCCCAGAAAACCTACAAAAAACAAACAAAAAGGGTCACACGTGTGTGTTTGCCAAACATGAGAATCAACAGCTGAAGGAACACGACTCATCGTTTACCTGAACAATCCCCAAAGTGGCTGAAGTGACTGGATCTGAGAAGTCTCCACCAGGGGGCGACACACTAGCAGGGAATACAGGAAAAGTCAGCCTAATAACTGATAAATTACATGGATTCTTCCTGCTGTTTTGCAAACTTAAAAAGTTACTATCACAAATCAATCATGCTGAATAACAAAAACGTGACTCACGCTCCGACGATGCTGACACTGCCCTCCCTCTCTGGATTCCCCAGACACTTCACGCGTCCAGCGCGCTCGTAGAAGGAGGCCAGTCTGGCACCCAGGTAAGCAGGATAGCCGCTGTCTACAGGGCAACAACAGTCACAACTTCTCTCAAATGCTGCTCTACTATGGAGGTATACTATTTAAATGTGTATTTCTCCATCACTCTTAGGGGGTCAAACGAACCCCAAATGAATAGAAAACTCCATAGACCCAAAAATAAGGGCAGTGCAAGGGTTAAAGCTTTTTCTCTTTAAACTGAGAGTAGACCTGCTCTCCTTCAACACTCAAAACTCCCAGCTTATCAGCACACTCAGAGGCTGTTTTTGGCATCAAAACAAACATTTAAATCGTTAGTAAATGTCTGGATTAAATTGGGCTCAATCTAGTCTAAAAAGGAGTCATGAACACCGATTAAAATTCATATAGCCTACAGAGAAAATAAGTACCAATGTAGTGGGAATTGAACTCAAAAAATCTGTTAGCGTTCTACAGAAGTTATCAACCACAAAAAAAAATAATAATAAAAAAAAAATCAACATCTGCGTTTTGTTCCCATTTGAAACCAAATGTACAACCAGTACTTCCCCTAATTTGTCTGGGCTTTCTCTTGCGACCTTCACGTTGAGCTCAATATACATTTTTAAACAGAAAATATACTCCTATTTCTTCCTGTGAATTCTGTAGAATTGATTTTTGTCATCTTTAGAGACATAACCGAACCACCAGCCCTCCTTAACACACACCCTAACCCTCAATCTGCTTCCAAGTAGAAAACAGAAATATACTTTCACTTTCCCTTGTGTCTCTGATGTTCTCAACTATTGTTTAAATAAAATGCTCTGAAACCAGTAAACTCACCAGCAGGCATTTCGGCCAATCTTCCAGAGATTTCTCTCAGAGCTTCTGCCCATCGAGACGTTGAGTCGGCCATCATGCTCACATTGTAGCCCATATCCCTGAAGTATTCAGACAGCGTGATCCCTGCAGAACAAAGTTCCTGAATCTCATCAATTCTTTAAAAGAAAAAAAAGCTACTTGATGAGAATAAATTTAACTTTCCCACAACTTTTACTGAAAGAAGACCTTGTTGTGTATTTTTGTGTACATTTAACAGCAGTTCCAGTAAATGTTGGTTGGTACCTGTGTAAATAGACGCCTCTCTAGCAGCCACAGGCATGTTGGATGTATTTGCTACCAGTGCTGTCCTCTTCATGATGCTCTCAACTTTACCATCAACCTCCATAGTAAGCTGTTGAGCAGGAGAATTAGGAACATTATACAACGTTTACAGTTCTTGGCTAAATTTACAGATTAGCTAGCTGTTTGTGAAATTGGTCAGAACTAATCTCCATTTCTCTAAAATGAGGCAGTTCAAAAAACTATCTACAACAGGTAATGTGCTGCTTAAAAAAAACAATAAAAGTTTACGTTCTTTCACCAACCTCAGGGAAATCTCGTAGCACTTCAGACATTTCGTTCCCTCGCTCTCCACAGCCGACATAGATGATCACGTCACTGTTGGAGTACTTGGATAAAGACTGAGAGATGACAGTCTTTCCACAACCGAAAGCTCCAGGTATGGCAGTGGTGCCACCCTGCACACATCTAGATAGCAAAAGGGTTGCAGCTTCAGTATACGATATGTCAGAATGACACAAGTACATCTTCAATTCACAAATAAGAAGCAGGCATAGATACGGAGGGAAGTGAGTGAATCCGTTCTCCTCCAGAGGAGTACTCACGGAAAAAGTGCATCAAGAACTCTCTGACCAGTCAGCAGTGGATGATTGGCAGGTAGTTTCTCCGTTACTGGGCGGACTTGTCGAACTGGCCACACCTGCACCATGGTAAACTTCTCTTTGATGCCTTCAAATTCAAGCTCCAGAACCACATCCTGAATGCAAAAAGAATCAATATTCATCCAAAGTTTACACCACACAAAGTTTTGCTTTATAAGCAGAACTCACAGAAAGGTCATAGTTTCCAGGTGGAGCCACATAGGTGACTGTACCCCTGTTGCGAGGTGGAAGCATCAGTTTGTGCTTAATTAGAGAGTTTTCAAACACACTACCATAAATGTCTCCACCTGTGATGTGGCTGCCAACCTTGAGGAGAAAACATAAAATGTCAGATCATTTTGAGGAGTAGAAGTAAAAATAAACAAAACACTGGAAACATTTCTTACTCGAAGATTCTGGCCAGGAGAAAACTCCCACTTTGCGTTTCTGTTGAGAGCACCGATGTTCACTCCTCTTGGGATATAGATGCTCTGAGTGAGATCATTGATGTCTTTCAGTGGACGCTGGATACCATCAAAGATGGAGCCCATGATACCTGGCCCCAATTCTACAGAGAGGGGTTTTCCTGTTCGAAGGACAGGGTCACCCACAGACACACCAGCTGCAGCATGAAGTTAAAGAAAATTAAACAAGTCACAAAGCTCAGGTCACATCGGCTACTGCCTAATCAAGAACTACATGTGAGGATGGTAATGATGCACCGGAAAGGATACATGTCTCCTCATAGACCTGGATGGTTGCCATGTCGCCCTCTAAACGAATAATTTCTCCCACCAACTCACTGTGACCAACTCGAACCAGTTCATACATGGCAGCTCCTGCCATCGCAGTGGCCGTCACCACTGTTGATTAAATAGAGTGTTAAAAAACATATTGGTCCAGAAGTGGGCATATTCTACAAATACTTCTCTTCTGTGTATTTTGAATCATCACAATATTTACAAAGATGTATGTATGCAATAATAAAAACAGTTTACAAGTCCCTTGCATTTGATCAAAAGATATACTCTGACAGACATTCTTGTAACTCATCCAAACTGAAGCAAGTATTGGATGAATAAAAATTTGTTCTAGTTTTTATCCTCAAAATGAAGGGGGTTAAAGTCTAAACAATCCAATACTGCTTACAAAAACAAAACCTATGAATGGATGATATGATGACATGGAGCTCAATCTTAATAGTTGGAAGATTTTCTGTGACCTTTACAGAAAATGAGCTCTCTTTTTAATATATCTGTGTAATTGCCATTACTAACATTATCCCTAATGTGGTGAGCAGAAAGAGCAACATGATGGATGGATTCATGATGTACATGATGATAAAAGAGAACAAATCCAACCTGGTCCAGACACTCCATGTACATAACCAAACTGGCTTTCTCGTTCCTCATCCTGGATTTTAGGAAGTTTTGAGGTGTCCATCTTGATTGTTGCTGTCCTGGAAAACCCCCAGAAGTAGTAGAGAAGACAAATGTGACCAAATCATAGAGATTAGTTTTAGATCATATGTGTTTACTCATTCATTTTATAGCAAACAGCCTAAAGTTACACAGCGTATCATTAGACTTTGTTTATGCTTGAGCTCCACATATCCTGTTAAAGAACTCTATGAAAAATGAATGGACTAAAACAAAAGCTAACTAACTTACAGCTACAAGACAACAATGTGTTCTTACTCCTTCAGTTTGAAGCTGAAGTAAGTAAGCACCGATTATGGCTGAGAACTTGACTTCGGAACAGATGGGAGCCTAATATGTTTGTAACTTCAAAGGTAGCAAAGCTGATTTGTGCGTGTGTACGTAGAAGTCAGGTGACAAGCTAGCAACAACTAGCTAAATCCATCCTACTCATATATACTAAATGAACGAATAAACAAGTAATAGTTTCACAAACACAAGTTAAAACAAATGTATATGTTTCACCTGAATCTGGTGTGCTGTTGTCCGGGTTTGTATCTACTGTCTGAGGAGGAGCTTTACTGTGCTAATCACCTGCCAAGCACCGGACCGTCACGGGAAGAAAACACCTCCATTGTGGCTCCGGTGGCTTCCCTCTGCTACACTGCCGTTAGCGGTTTTCAGACCCAACATGGCGTCTCCCGTTCCTCAGTTTCATATGTGATGCAGTTCCGTCGGTTTAAACAGGGACATCCAGGAGGATTACTGACCTCTGCTGGATGAAGTGAGAAGTACACCTCAATTAACTAAGTGCTTTAGTTGATATTAACCAGTTCAGTTGATATTAATTTGATATTAACCAACGTGATACATCACACACGGCCTTTCAAAATTTACAAAAGTTTCCGGCTTTTAAAAATGTTGACTTTTATTTTAATCCTGTTCCATCAGCAAGGTTCAGGAGTCCTGAATTGATTATAATTTATAAATATCCTATTATCAGACACAGCAATATCAAGTGATCTGGTACAACTTATCACCTGAATGACAGGTTTTAAATTTGTGCTTTTGTTTATATTCATCCAGAGTGCAAAGCAATTACATCCAGACCCCCTAGATTAGTCTTTTATTTTATTTTTTTACAAATTTGGCCAAATACATAGTTTAGTATTTAAAAGAAGTTAAATAGGAAGACAAGAGAAAGTGAAAGTAAAGGCAGAGACAGTTCCACAAAATTTTTCTCATCATTTATTTTAATTGAACATTTTCAAATACACGCAACAAATACCAATGTTATTAAATTTACAGATAATCTACAGCGTATATTTTGATCAGATGAAATAGTCACAAATTGAGGTCGCCATGTATTGGAGTTGAATAGAAGAGGAAAATTCCATACAACTGTACAAAAACAAACACCTAATTTTCCATCATATCGCTGTTCTTACTAAATGTTTACTTCATCACACACTTTAACTTGTCATGGTAACAAAAGATCAAGTATGTCATTAAAAATGAATCAGGTCTGTTCAAGTGTTCCAGTTCCTCATGACAGAGTTACAGGAACCAGTAAGACCCTGATACTGGAGAGCTGGATGGAGTCCTGCCAGTTGCTTCATGGATTATTTAAAACTAGTTTTCTTTTCCTACATTGACTTGTTAAAATGTCTTAAATAAATACAACTGCTGGGACAACTGTATATGAGTGTGGTATGGCAAGCCGTTTTAACATTTATTACATTGACTGGATATGTATTCCAGATATCTATAAATCTATTGTTCTTAGTAGCATTCCAGATACCCATAATAACATTCTTTCTATTTTGAATGAACATTTTAGATACCAATGTAATTCTTCCTAGGACAAATGATGTCACATTTCCCATTCATGTGTATTGGGTTTGCAGCACTTCCTATTTACAAATACATTTCTCCTATCTGTAATGAACATTATGGATTCTAGGAGAAACTCTAATTTTAGATAGCTCTAATTCAGATGTTACTAGTAAAAACTCTTATTTCAAACAGGTAAAATTATATTTTGGATATCTGAACATAACAATTGTATTTAGGATATCCTCAATTTATTTTTCAATTAGTTAGAACACTTTGAGATATCAGTAATTGCATTTATTAATAGCAAAAATGTATTTTAAGATATCCAAAAGATGCTACGTCTTTTGTTTGCTCCATCTGATCACAAGCTCAGAGTCATTCTCAGAGTCACATGTGGAAAGGATGGTGTTCTGCATGGCCACATCATGGATCCTGCTTGTTCTGCTGCTCCTGAACTTCATTTTGCTGATGCCCTTTAATTGCATTTATAATTTAAGTTGGCTTACATTTTTTCCCTGCTGCTTCACGCATCATGCTTAAAAAGACTCTCAGACATGAACAGATTCAAGCAAACGAATGAAGTTTTTAAAACAGCAGATAGCAGGTTACCTCCAGCATCTCTCTGTGTGACTGTGTGTTTCCAGAGATGCATTCACAAGACTTAGTATTAGCAGCCTGTACTGGATGGTGCATAAGGTGAAGTCCTGGAAAAACTGTGACTATAGGGGGATTATGATGCAGATGCATCCACATCCACACGTTTCCCCCTTTCTTTATTACAAAAACACAGCAGAGGCTTTATCCAGGAAACCGGGATAGATGAAAAATTGACTTCCAGTATAAAATGTGCAGTGTCTTTATAAAGCATTAATTCTCTGCCTTTTTCCTAGTTGCATTGCCTCACAACAAATATGCAAAATAAACAGGTCAAAATGTAGAACCAGCAGCATTTAAAAAAACCAGGTCTCTTTGGATACGTCTCTAAATTTTTGTGACTCCTTGTCAGGGATTTTTATCCATTCCACAACACAAACTGCCCCGTCTCGTTTAGTGGGTTGGCTGATGTTTACCTCAAATATATAATTTTATTGAATATTAACCCAATGTTGATCACCACATTGAGTCACTGATCTCTTTAAGTTTCTGTTAGCTTTTGACTCAGATCAGGTTGGTGGAATCATCATGTTCTAATCATGGATTTGTTGGAGCTTTAAGGGATTTTTTAGACTCGTTGATGTATTTTTTGTAACCCAACCTTCTTTTTTATTTTACATACTTAAAGAAAAACAAATAACTTTGTTTTTTTGTTATTTCAGCTTTAACAAATTGTTCAATTTTCTGAAAGTCCATCACATAAAATCCCAAATCCATTGAAATAGCTCTAATGCAACAAAACAGAAAATCACTTTCAGGGCATTGTTATTAGAGGAGCATTCTGTACTGAGGCCAAGTAAGCTGGCCTGCTGTACAATGAATCAACATGTGAAGGCACTCCTAATTTTAACAATACAAGAGTAAACGTTTTGTTGAATTTGAGACGACAATGCTAAACCACATTCTGCATGCATTAGCAACAATATGGCATCATAATAAGAGTACAGGTGCTAAAAATGATCTCCCTGCATCCAGAAGTGTCTCCAGTCTGGCACGTTGTGAAAGAAAATTAAACAAAAGGAGCCAGAAGTTTCAGCTGAAGCCAAACAATCTAATATATTTGGTTTCCTTTATGCTAATAAAAATTAAAGCACTCTGACCTGGAGAGAGTGAGCGCTCTGATGATGATAAATATATATTAGGGCTGTCAGTCTATAAAAATAAAAAATTGGGATTACAATCGATTGCACAGCGGAAATCGCAGGATCCAGATACAGGATGTTTTTCATGTTTCTATTGTTCTTATAGGAACAGACAAATAGGCAACTTCATTTATGCAAATATGATTTTATTGAAATCTGAAACAATTACAGATACTTTCTAGAACGTTATACAAAAGACATCTGTACCTCAAAAGGTACTGCATTCTCCTAAAATATGCCAACTACGAAATCAGCCTGTGAGTGACTGATGTAAAGCACTTTGTAGTCCGTACGATCTGTACCATAATGCTGGACACTTAATTAGTTTGGGTCAGTGAGCTTAGCATAAATACTGCATCACAATCATTTAAACTGAAGCTTGTGACTTGCTGTGAATGCCATATTTAACCAGAGAAAACTCACCCATGCACAGAGATCATTTTGAACTAGTTAACTAGGTAACCTGGATGTAATGTAGCTGCACTAACCACTGACATGCTGCAAGCCTTACATGAGAAAACGTTACCTTTATCTGTTCTTGTTGTGATTATGGACTTAAGGAAACACGTTTCTGCAACTTTGAGGGAAAAAATTGGACTATGAAGTCATAATTATGAGTTATTGGGGCATAATTTTGATATAGTATGTGATCATTCATGGAATTGGGTGTTTTTTATGATTAAGGTAAAGCTCTGAGCTCACTGCTAAACCCATCTGATGAGACCATGGAACAGGAGCCGAGGCTCAATCGTCTCTTGACCAGAGGCATAACTCCTCCTCACATCATGATCACAGCAGCTGTGCTGGCAGATAAAACTTAAAATGATCATTATAAGATAAATACATTCCTCCCACAGTCTTTAAACCTTTTGTCTACTGTTTGATTCAGTCAATTAGTAAAAAAATAACCAGCTAAATGTGAAATGAACAGACAGCACCAAAGTGAAGCCTTTTGTTACATTTTCCAGTTTATCAGCAGCTGTCAAAGAGCTAAACCTATCAGAGAGCAGCTGCCTCATCAGCACCAGGATGCTGAAATATGAAGAGCGGACAAAACAAATGTGGCAGTATCATTGTTGTTATTATTTATTTTTGCACTTTCAATTTACACATCCTGTTTAAATGAACTTGAAAACCAAAATTCTCGATGATAACAGGTTGGGGGCGAGTCACTCTGTCGGTGCCAAAGTGACTGAAAACACTGACAAAACACTGTTCAGCATCTCTTGGTGTTGGCAGTGCAAACTTGCAAAATTAAATTATAAAAAAAGGTCCCAAACTATAAAATACATTACAATAAAACTAAATCAAATAAAAAACGACAAAAATAAAACATCAATGGTTTATTTCCTGCTGTGAAGGTGTTTGCTGCCTCTTACTGGGAACGTGGAGGTGTTGGGTGTTTAACAGCTTGGGGATAAAAGCTGTTTTCAGTCTGTTTGCTGCAGCTCTGATGAGTCTCCTTCCAGAGGGCAGCGGTGAGAACAGATGATGTCCAGGTGACCCTTCAGCTGGCCCTCTGGCTGCTGGCAGAGTATTTGAAGAAGGCAGAGAAGCTCAGAGCTGGCTCTCTGAGGAAGTAAACCCTGTGTTTGATCTGCTCCAGTGTGGTCAGCATAAATCAGCTGAGAAGGTCTCCAGTGCTCCGTGATTTAACACTATCATTTCATTGGTTTTTGAAGTGTTTAACTTCATGTTTCTGTCTAAATAAACAGTTAATCTAAACTCAATTGCTGCTTAGGATTTTAAAAACTTTATTTATTTAGACAGTCATAAGTCAATCGTTTTCTTTGAATATTTTGTTGTCAGGTCTGGCTCTAAATGATGCATTTCACACAAACAGATGAAAATATACATTTACTTAAAAGTCTCACTTCTGATCAGCTTCGTCAGGAATCAAGAAAACGTTCAGAAGCTGGACTTGACCTTGAACAATTCAGTAGAATTCACCTTATTATTACAAAACTGTCATCAAGTTAACCAACTGTTCTCATCTCATACTAAACACTAAACCTTAGGTTTTCCCACAACAGAGATCAGCTCATCTCATGACACCGGTGAAAACAAAACCAGCCTCTGTTGGAGTCTGAATCCTCCTCAGAGGGGGTGACTCCTGGAATACCTCTACTTGTTTGTATCATGGTTTAACTGGTGCACATAGCCATGGAAAGATCATTAAATCACTGTTTTACCACTTGGTTTAATCCCCAAAATAAAAGAAGAAGAGATTAAAAAAACGGAGAAGAGAAAGAAAAGCTGTGGGTGAGATTAAGTAAAGACTTGATGGATCCAAACTGACGGCTTTGCTTCCCAGGGTTGCTAGGGGGACTTAAGAATCTTGATGCATCATCTCTGAGGCTGAGGAGAGGCTGCTGACGGGCCGCTCCCTGTTTAGTGGCCGTCCTCTCTTAGTGTCCATCTGCCGGATTACCCAGCAGGATGTGTTTTTAGAGAGCATCCTATTCATATCCTGCCTGCAAAGGTTTACATTAAGGTTGAACTCGGGTGCATGTACAATGGGAGATGTCCTTCTTACAGCACCCCTCCCCATCTTCTCCCTGTTTGTCAGACTGATGGCACTGGGTTGAAAGGAGCTGCTTTTCCGTGGCATAAAAGAGAACGTCATGCGATGCCACTGTCTGCTGCTGATTCTTTTTCAACCACTGACAATAAAATGGTGCCCAGCATGAAAATAATAAAGAAAGAAAAAAACATTTGTGCGTGCCAAGTGGGATTGTTTCTGCTAATAGGCATCAACAGGCCAACTTCTCTGTGTTACCATACAGGTGAACTCATTCCTGGGAAAACGTTTTTTTCTTTCCCAGCCTAGCGATGGCGTCCCCCTTTTTTCCCCAGCCTAAAGGGATTAGTCGTGCCAGTGCTACCCCGGCTGTCACGGTACTGTCTACTTCCCATCTCTCTTCTGGGCCTCTAATGTGATTAACCCATTCCCTGTGGTCCAAATGGTTCTGGAGGGTGGGTAGAGGGACAGGGAGGTGGAGGGGGCCTCCTCCTTGGCATGTTCTTCACTCATCATCATTGATCGGTACCTTTGTTGGACAGGAAGGACTGAGGTCGAAGGTCCGATAGAACATATAGAAGAGCACAAATATAGGAGGAAGGACTCTGTGGACTCTGACATAATTTAAGTGGTGGAGCTAAATTATCTTCAAAATCCTTATTGTGAACCTAAAAACAATTTATGATGTCATCACTGTCTTTTATAACTCCTCAGTTGGTGATCAACTGGCTCTGCTTTCATCTGCAGCGAGTATTTCCTGCTTTCTTAAACAGAGGCCACAATGTGATGCCCACCCCCATCTTCTTGTCAGTGTTTGAGGGGTACTGCCTGTTTAACACACGTCACGCTCATTTTGCACTCATCTGTTGCAAGTCTTCAGAGCATATGCAGCATTAAGAGGACAGCGTGCCCTTTGTCACCGCTCAGGAGAGGCCGTACAAGCTAGTAAAATGTGGAAAATTAATTAACACCTCAGCTATTATCTGTAGATAGTGAATTCCTGAGAAAACGCTAGACATCTATCAAAAATAAAACATGAAAATCATAATAAAGAGGACACTCAGAATGAATACATTCTCAAAATGTATTAATACTTTGTTTAGTCTTCTTTAAATCACAGGTAAAGTAAAAACCAAACTGTAGTCCCTGTCCAACATCATCTCCCCCCCATGCTGTTTTTTATCTGAGCTTCACGTGAGCTCACAGCCACAGTCAGGCGACAGCATAGAGATTTAAGAGTCTTAATTAAGTTTTTTTCAATGCTGCATGTGCTCTTCATATGCAAGGCAACAGGCTTGAATAAGGCGGGGTTGTGGTGGAGTTTTAAACAGCTGCTTGCTCTGAAACAAACCCCCGAGTTAACACGAAGATCCAGCCAACGAAGGGGTGTCACTGCTCTGGTTTCCTCTCAGAGACAAGCTGTGAGGTGATCAGGTGTTTGTGTGAGTCAATGAGCAGAAACTCTGCATGTGCATTTATTTATTTTACGTTCATATAGTTGAATTTCTAAACATCAGTCAAGAGAAGAAAACAATTCAACATTGTGGCTGTAAGACAATGCTGTGAATGAGCGGGCAGCAGCTCTTGTGTGCAGACTTGGTTGGTTTCCAATCGTGATATCAAAGCCTGCACCATGTAATGGAAGGTGACACTTATTGTATCAGTCGGGGCTAATGAGTGTCTAAAAGCCTGTGTGACTGTGTGCGCTCAGGAATCTCATCGTGTGTGCTGGGTGGCAGGAAGAAAGGACATTGTCTCTGCAAAGTGGAGGAGGCCATGAAGTGCAGTTTAAAAGAAACAAACCCGTCCACCGCTATCAGAGGAGATCTCAGGGGCACGCGAGGCCTCAGAGCAGTTTTACTCATTTGAACTCTAATAGAGACATAAAGAGGAGAAAATGAGGCTTCATCTAATTCTCTTTTTATGTGGGCAGATAAACCGGTTGTATTCAAACAGACGAGAGAAGGAGAGGAGTTCCAGGTCACCATTCTGCAGGATGAGGTTTGATTTCACGATCATGAAGATTACTGCTGAATGTTAGGACCAAAATAAATGTTTCATCATCTCAACGACAACATGCAGAGGACATTTGCAACCAAAAGCAATAACATTTGCATGCGTTTCCTCCCAATTTATCCAAACTTCATATAAGTGGCAAAACTACTGCAAGACAAATTTTGGGTTGAACAATTACAGGAAGAAAGCAATGCTCATACCAACTGGCAAAGTTCTCTGTGCACTATAATACTAGAAACCTGGCCTGTGAGAGCTAAAATCAGCAACCACTTCCTGACATGAGGCCTGTAAAAAATTGCAGTACCATCTAATGACCACAAGGTGGATACCTAACTTCAGCATCCTCACCACATGATAACATATCCTTATTCTACTGAAATAACTCTTTGTTTAGCTGTAATGTAATGTTATATTTAAAAACATATCAACTAAAGCTAATGCAGACAAGGATTAAACTTTTGGTTTATAATTTTTGTAACATCAAAAATCTATTTTACACTCACTTTTCTCATATGGATCACAGTTTGAATCCTGTAACATGAAGTTGTTGTTATGATTATTGTTCTTTTATGATGACTTTTAATAGTTTTTTGGTTTCTAAAAACTAAATATGAGGAATTAAAGCTTTTTAATCTTTTTAACAACAGATGAGCATATTGACAAAAATCAAATTCAGTCTGCATCCATATGATCAAGTTAAACCTAATTCAATTAGTGCTTCATCTTAGCAACATTATAATCACCTAACAAACAACTCAATTTAAATGGAAGTTTATGCTTTAAGATTTTCTTTTTTAAACCTTGGACACACTGATTCTTATTGCAATTTTGCAACACCAGCCTTGATTTGTCACTTGATGAGCTGCACAGATCAGGTGATTTGAAATCAGATGGCTCGTTAATTAAACTATTTAAAGTTTGAACTGGTAATTTTGATGGAAACTGCAACTTCAAAATGTTAAAATAATGCAGTAATGACTGAAATGTGCAGTTAGCACCATCTGATTTTAAAATCATTTCCATATACTTTCACATTGGGTTGACTGTGTTGCTAAAAATATATATTTTTGAATTGCAAAGCTTTTTACACACTGTGGACATCTTTCCTTTTGCCTCTTTTCAAAGCAGACCTCACCAACATGGAATTCTTGTCATGCTCCTGAGTTTGTGAATAGTCTAATTTGTTGCCAGATCACAAATGTGCCATTTCACAAATGCAGCAGAATTGGAAAAGCTTTGTGTGTGAAAAACATAATGCCATCAAACCGAGAGGCTGTCAGCTGAAGGCACATGGCCCACTGGAGATATAATGACATCAAGGATCTGAAATGAAAGTGGGCTTTTTAAACACACCGTTGCGGGTTTACACTCAGAACGGCGGTCAACTTCAGTGCACTCATCTGAACGTAAGTGAGGTTGACACAATTTGACCCCAGCCACCAACCCCTCTCTGCTGGCCTTTGTTTTCTTCGTCTCCCCTGGGAGTTGCATTTAATAACCTAACACTCTTTAACATTTTCCAGTCTTCTAAGCTCTCATTTCTCAACATTTGCTTTTCTATTATTTGTTAGAAGTCTTTTTAAAAGATGCTCCTTTGTACGTTCTCTGACAGAATTGTTCCTCTTGGTCTGACCTTCAAAGAAAAAGCTTCTTTAGGATTTTGTATAAAGAAGTTATTGTTGTTAGCTTAACTTGGATATTTCACAGTGCTGAACACTTTAAAACTAAATAAAGTTATAGATTTCAGAATATCTTCCTAATAATGCATTAAAGCTCTACTTTCCATGAGGTGTGTTAAATGAAGTAGAGTTTCAAAGATTTCTCCATCAAATGCAACAGAGAGTTTTCCCCTTTAGCTGCTCAGCACAGAGAATCTGCAGCTTCAGGCTGTGCAGCTGCAAGAATGTGTGTGATGCAGACATCTTGTTCTCCATTTGCTTCATAAATTCTGAACTCAGTGAACTAAACTAAACTTAAAATATAAATCATGTCTTTTATTCTCCTTTTCAACAGGTTTTAGAATTTGGTTTGCTTATTGACAGGATAATTTGCTTTTTAATTTGGTCTGAAAAGTATTTTTTTGATAGTATTTATCCTGCTGTGTTTTTCGTTTTCTTTGCTTTCTATGTTGTTGGGCACAAATGTCTGAAAACCCATTTAAATTCTTTTGGAAAGAATCCTAACAAAAAAAAAAAAAAAGCCTTCCATGATTTAGAGCCAGCAGGTGGATGATTGTGCATGGCTGACTGATCAGAAATAAAAAGATTCCCGAAAGAGCATTCAAGATAGTCCATCCAATGTTCCTCATTTCCTAATTAGCGTTCAGATTCTGCTTCCTTGTGCAGCATCCCACATTGTTGCAGGAAACCAACAAAAAAGTTGAGTCAAGCTTAAAAAAACCCTGTATCTTTTCACATAGCGGTTCTTTTCGGGGGCCAGAGTGCAGACGTGTTTGTTTTCTAACAGTGAATGTGGGGGTGAGGTGTGAAGCTATGAATACGGTGAGGCCAAACCACCACGATGCTGTAAATACAAACAGGACCGGTTTGTAATGAGCCCAGCTCCACGTTCAGCCCTTTGATCTAAAGGAACTGAACAGGGAACTGAACAAAGGTGCACATAAAGAGATACGTCTGCTACATACCAAACAAGAAACTAATGGTCCCACTTTTATCTGGTTTGTAGCCTCAGCTGTTGGAGGGTTTTAAGTTAGAAGGTTATAGAATTAACACCAAGCCCAAATCCAAAATACTAAAAATGCTCACTGCTAGTGAGGATATTCATGTTTTGGTGTTTTAAATGTCTGTCGATGTGAAGCAAAACTATTAAAAGCAATAAAAACCTGAAACATGTAGCTGTTTTAGGACAGATCAACAGAATCTGTGTAGTTTTTTTGCCTTTTTATTTATTGATTTTACAATTTTTACATAAAAAGCTAATAAATGTTTTAATGTTTTGTCAAGATTTTTAAAGTAAACAAGGATGATGGAAGGAGAAAGAAAGGGAATAACACACTATAATCCTTACTTTTTCCATTTATTTAAGCATTGTTTACTTAACATATGTTTGAACAATTAACCATGTGGGACCACACAGGAAAAATATCATCTGGTTCTGAATTAGGAGATTCAAGATTTTCATCTCCCAAAAAAACAACAACAACGCAAAAACCCCAGAAATGCATTCATTGTTTTTTACAAATAACCTGAAATACACAGAAAATGTTTTAAATCATGTTTTAAATTTAAACCCGCCGTGTCTCAGATGAACCTTGCAGAGAGCTTAGGATGTCACATGGAGACGACAGGATTTACCCAGGAGGCCGTGCTGCTTAGTCTTTTCAGGACTCAGCTTAAAGTAGCTGCTACAAATTGTCTTTCACTGAGTTTCACCAACTGAATTTACAGGAAACCAAGAAGTGAAGCTGGGAGTAGTTTACACAGATATGAAATTCTGGTTCTGTTAGACTGTAAAATTAAATAAAAGGGATCTGTTTTCTGTGACACTGAATGCATTTTAAGATGATGTGAATAGTTTAGACTTAGAGGATGAATTATAATATCGTCACAGACTAGCTGCAGTGACACTATTTGCCCATGGGGTGTCACTATATATGTAAATATGTTGTCTGGTAAGTGAATGTAGTGGTGAAACTTAGCGGTTCAGTCTCCTCTAAAGTTCCCAATTTAAAGCAGACAATAAGAAAGTTGTGTTTCTGTGACAGTATGAGGTCACTGAGCAAAGTGATGTTAAATAAAACACCAACAGATGTCACATGACCTAAATGTTAAATGAACTCTTCCAGTTTGAACACCTGTATAAGATAAGATCATTTATTGTATATTTTCTAATAGTTATCTTTGCAGGAATAAAGACTCAAAGTTGTTTGTTCATAAATCTTCCTGAGCTGTTTCACTCCTAACACAGAATGCTTAGCTTCTTGTCTTCATCCTTTCATTTTTTTTACCCATTTACTATTTAATCCTAGCACTCTGCTCTCTCATTCAGTCAAAGTTTGTTTACCTGTCAAAAGAATAAATGTGCATCAAAAGGTCAAATGTCAGCAGAGATATGAAATGCTGTCAACTTCAGTGGCTCAGATCCTTAAATATTTCTTTATAAATGTCACCCCATTTGCTCTTTATTTAAAAAAAAGGGGGGTTGATTAAAAAAAGAGATGAAAAATGACAACTTTCTCCTACTTAAGCAGACGCTGTAACCTTTGAATACCTATAGCTGTTTTTAATCCAAATAAAATCAAGGCTAATGCTTCATTACTGGGTATTTTTACATAATGATCCTCATGCTGCAGCTGTTAATTTTTTTATTAGCGCAATTACCGGGCTCTTAGTGGACCGGGTCAGAGAGGTCTAATTACCCCTGCGTCATGCCGGTAAATAGTTGGAGGTGTCTCGGAGCAGGTGGCCCTGGAGGTAAGAGGGAGACATGGGGCATACCGAGGCAGGCAATTACTGGGTGAATTTCACTTTAATAAATGTTGAGCTACATTTGGAAATTCAGATAACAGAGCTTTCTGCCTAATGGGTGCTGCACTGAGGCCACTTGAGCAAGAAAATGATCTGAAAGAGGGTTTAATTAACACAAGCTACATGATCCAGGGAGCGCGTGACAGAATGTGAAAGTGAGGGGGAGAGCGCCCAGCACAGGGAGAGTATGAGGGGGAGGGAGGGGAGGCTGATGAGCCAACTTTTATTTTAGATCTTTAAAGTCTAGAAAATGTTCCTGTTTTTTGCACAAGACTGGTTAGATGATGTCATACTTACACTTGACTCATTTTTATTTTCCAGCAAAAATATAAATTGTTTACATTTTAAACTGAATTACAAAAGTTCTCTTGATTTTTACAACTTCTGGCATTATTATTATTATTGTAGCTAAAGGTTTTATGAGACTGAGGTTGATTTAAATCTAAACAATTCTTCTTCTATTATTTCTTCAGGTAAAATTCAGAGTTATCAAATCCCTTTAGGAGTGACAAAAAATAAAGAAATTTGTGTCTGGTTGCTTATTTCTTCGTTTTAACAATGCTTATTGTTGTTGGCGAGCCTGATTAGTCACCTGTACAACGAGGTGTCACTTCTTAGGATTGTGCATCAATGGAATGAGCAACACAAATAACCATGTGGGCAGCATAGCACCCCCTCCAAAAATGCGCTAAAGCTCCAAATTATCCTGTCTGTATTTACTCATGTTCTGAGTTGTTTTGTAGATTGGATGATTCAATTTTTCCAGAGCAATCAAGAAAAAACAACACATAATGTAAATGTCTCACATTTGTATAGTGCCTGCCTTTTAACAGCAGTCAGTCATTCACACACTGATGAGTGAGCTGCTACAGAAGCAAGGCGATATGTGCCACCAGACCCTCCTGACCCACCAGCAGGTATGTGGGTGCAGTGTCTTGTGAGACAATGACAAACTGACCCAGCAGAGCGGGGTTTGAATCAACAACCCGTTGCATGATGAACACACTACCTACCGAGCTACTGCCTCCCTCTTAAGCTATTTGTCCCTTTGATTTGTTTTACACTGTCAGGATCCTCAGTAGAATGTAGAAAACCCATAAGCAGCAACAACAGCTTGGCTCCTCCCCCTCATACTGGTCACCAGTCTGGTCACATGTCTCCACCAGAAGCTGCTGAAGGTGAAAATATAGCGCTATACCTTTAAAGTTTTGTTAGTTTTCTGCTTAAGCAAAAGCACATTCTTTGCTGCAGTTTGTGTAAAGTTACTGTTAAGAACGCTGTAGCCACGAGGCCCAGACGACCCCTGTCTGCAGTCTGCTGGAGGCAAAACAAAGCACGCTGGACTGATGGCAAATCCAAAGTATCCTAATTCAAAGACAAAAAATATCGAATTATTTAAATGAACACAGTCTTAATAAAATGTACACACCCTGCAAGTGAGGAGCCTTGAGCTAAATCATAGCGGTTAGTAATGCTGAGGTAACAACACACTACTGTAGTTTTTGTGTCTGGGAGTCAGACCACCAAAGCTCCCACCTCTGTCCTGATCCACAAAGAACCAGACCCTTCCTGTTCCTCCTGCAGAACTGCTGTGAGTTATGGTGCTACAACCTTTTAGATCTTGGATATAAATGGTAATTTAGAGACTGGGTTATATCTGAATATAAAGAGAGACGGGTCATGATTGGTTTCTTTAGAAGTGGGCACATTTCCTCATTGTACAGACAGGGACTTGACCAGAAACCAGTGAAGAATTGATTATTGTGAGCACACTAAGACCAATAAACTGAAAAACATGTTAAAACAAAGATGGTGGTAAAATGTCAAGGGGCAGGCAGAGACTTTCACTGAAGTGAAGTTGAAGGGCAGGCCACACAAAATCACTCCTAAGTCTGTAAGTGGCCCTCGGGCCGCGCTTTGGACATGACTGCTCTAGATGGATATGACTGCTCTAGATGGATATGACTGCTCTAGATGGACATGACTGCTCTAGATGGA
>SSNR01000087.1:1656194-1766351 GCA_006937965.1 Callopanchax toddi | reverse complement strand
GAAACCATGGAAAGTCCAGACCACATCCCAGGAGGGGTCCTTTTAGAACACTAAGTCCTCAGAAACTCACTGAGGTGCTGAAAGGAAACGCCATCACATCAGATATGTATTCTTAAAGAAAACTTTCTGTATTGTTGTCTTGATGTTATGGTGAGTGTTATCATACAAACTGCATTACAGTCTATTTGTGCTGAATTAGTTTTCATACCCACCAGACCGTGGGGTGACCTGCGGTATCATTGATACAGATTTTATTTTTACACTATGACCCTCCTGCTGGTGGCTGAGGAATCCATCACATCCTTTCTTGACCTCGACCTCAACAGGAATTACCTCAAATATTGAAAACATTGCTGCAAGCTGATTGTTTCGTGTTAAACACGAGTCTCTTAGTTTCCAGCTTTCTGATGATTCACAACACTTTCAAGTAGTGTTGACCTCTAAATTACCGTTACCCTGAGACCCCCAACCCCTCCCCCCAAATCTCAGTACTGCTATACAGTAAGTGCTCTCAGCTATTTATAGCAGGTAATGAAATGGTTTTCCCCCCCAAGTTAAAGTCAGAGGAATGCATATGCACATGGGATAATCGCATGTTAGAAAAGTTAAAGCACCCATAATTCAGCGTTGCGCCTGCATTATGTGTCACTGCGTGCTGGCCTCCAGTCACTTTTTTATGTTTTTACTGTTTGTTGCTCTAAAGCTGCACCATATAGGCCTGTGCTGTGTGTACGTAGGCCCGCCGGGTTTTGTTTTTGTTTAAAATGTGTATGTGTGTGGTTTTGTGCACGTAAGGTCCTCATGGTTTTACACACCGTGGTCTCCCTCCACTCTCTACTGGAGCTAAAAGCCCCGAAACAGAACGGTAATTGCCCAATTAGGGCCCTCGCTCTGTGGGCCGCAGAGCACTATGCGCCTCCACATGCTCACAGAGTCAGATAATTGAGCTGAAAGCAAATGAACGGATGGCAGACAAACAAGCTACTAGAAAATAATTACTTGGAGTGTTTCTTTTCAGTACCTGTACAGCGAATTTCATTATTGTCAATAGCCTCTAAAGCTGCTCGAAACGGTGGTATTTGTCATTTTCATAGAGACTTGATAATGACATTAATTTGTCTTAATGGGTTGGTTCTATTGTTAAAAATAGTAAAATGAGCAGAAATTGTCTTTCCTCAGCAGGTAGAGAGGACTTCACCACACTCCCGTCAGGCATGAGGAGATAATTTGGTGTGCTTGTCAAATTTCCAATAATTTGTTATATGGAACATGAGTAATGCTAATACCATTAATGTCCATTTTCCTCTAAATTCATTACTGCCCTTTTTCCCTTTTATGTTTTTAATGCCTATGCCATTTTTCTGTGCTTCAAGAGGTTGAACAGAGACTGGTTATAAACATGCACATTTAGTCTTTTGGCTCATACATACGCAGGGATACAGACATAAACACATCATTTAAAACATCTGAAAGACATGTTTGCCATCAATTCTACTTCCAAACAGCCGAGGTTTCAAAACGCTGCTCAGATTGTTGAACTGTTTGAAATGAGAATGTTGGCTTTAAAATTGAACAAACAATAAAAATCTCTGTATTATTTGTTTGTTAGCTGACACCAAAGGGCACATTTTACAGGATCCATGTTTGATATAATGTTAGAATACATGAGGCTATTAATGATAGACTGTTATCAGATATGTATGCTTAATTATGATCATATTAAAGTTATGAGAATGAGTGGCAGTCAAATATGCAGATAACCTGCTAATATAATAAAAACATTCACATAATAAATAAAGAATTCATCTTTTTAAAACTTTGAAAGATTAAATTTATTCATCAGCATAAAGCAGATCCATTACAAAGCGTCTGAGTCTGATTTATTATTTCTAAATGCTGTTTAAAATTATGTGAATTCAAAAGTGTTGTTAAAAAAACCAAACAAATAAAAACTATCATATCTGGAAATATGAAAAATGATGAGTAAAAATGACAAAATGTAACTTAAGTCAAATTTATATTCCCTTATTCATTAAAAAAAAGAGAATACAGACGTTTCCACTAAACTGTGTCTGAATACCACATCTTTATTTTTATGTTCAAAATAAAAAATGCACTTTTAAATTTAGGAATTTAGAATGATAGATCAGACTCTGACTCTTCGGTTCTCCAACATGATTGTGGGAAAAAAATTCATTTTGTAAATTTATGACTAAAATTTAAAAAAGAGATGATCAAGTTTAAAACCTTTTATTTACAAGATGAGTTTGGTTTTCAGCTCTGAGTCAAATCGGACATCAGAAAGAAGAATCTAACACTAGCTCAGATTTTAAAGGATTTAAAAGTTTTTGGCTCATGCATTTAGTCAATTAACTCATAATTTTATACACATTTTTAGTACCTTTTACATTGTTAGTCAAAATAGTTTAAATGTCTCGTAGTTATTTGCTTTGTTAATTTTACAGTTAGATTTTTACAAAATAGAAAATGTCATTTTTAAATGAAAAAATACTTACAAATATCCAGTAAGTTTTTAAGTACAACTCAAACGTATTTATTGATTTTCAATAGTACTCAGTGAGCTCTGTGCTGTTCAACAGGAAGTCTCTTCTCATCTGAGTTATCAGCCTGCAGAGGGCGCTGATCAAATTTAATTAGACACTTATCAAAGTTAGATACTTCAGTCTAGAATAAAATAAAATAATTATTCATAATAATCTTGGGAAATGCTGATGGATCTTAAAACTCTTCTTTATTATGCAAAACAGCATTTTTTGATCATCAGATGCATAAAGATCATCTGTTCTCCCTCAGTTCAGTTCAACTCATAACCACTTATATAAATCAGACGCAGTCAGGACTCATCCTGTTCTTCTCAGAACTTTAAGCTTTCCTGTGAAACTTACAAACCTTCTATTAATATCAAAAAGTTTGGTTTTGTGAGGTCTGACAGAATTAAGGATTATTTAATGCGCTCTGTTGTACTTGTGACACTTTTTATCACTTTCATTTTACTCATAAAAAACAAGTGTCTTATATTTTCCCTATTATGTGGATCAATCCAACACATTTCCTGTCTCCTTATTCTTAGTTCTGATCCCAGCATTCCTTTGTGTTATATGTCCAGTGAGGTTCATGTGAGGCTAACGGATTTCCTTCAGCTTTCTTCATAATATCCATACCTGTGGTGTCAACTACCAAGACAGATACTGCCAAGTTGAAGTCACAAAATGTGATCTTTTGCTGTTAGAAATAAATACAAAACCTGTAAAATTATTTTATTGTGAGATAAATTATTATTATCTCATGATTATCACATCTTATTTCTTGCAATCTAAGGCCACACAATTTGCTCTGAGGGCTGCAAATGGCCCACCAGCTGACACCCTGATCTCTGTTTAATAATCACTTGTTTCAAGTAAAAACAACCTGTGAGTCACCCACTACCATTCAGATAGGAGGTGATGACGACTGCTGGCAAATATGTGAAGAATGATACATTCTGTAATGAAATTGATGACAGTCTGATGAAGAATCCTGTTAGATTTTAACCAATAGACTCCATTGTTTTGTCTATTATGAATGAAATAAGAATACCTTCATAAATAGGTTCAAATTGACACAAGTTTTACAACAATGTTCTTTTTTCACTGAGCTAATTAGAAAATCACATTACATCAATATAATTTAGCGTGTTGAATCATAATAAACACAAAATACATCTAAAAGTTCATGAGACGTAAATGAAAAACTGTAAAAAGACTGAAGGGTTTTCTGTTTGGGTTTTTGCTCGATTTCCCACTGAACATCCTCTTCTCTCTGCTCTCCGTCACACACACCTGATCATCATCAGTAACCTGTTTACACTCAGTCATCGGGTTCCTTGACTGATCCTCGTGGTCTTCTTGTCTTGCTCTGGTATCATTCTCAGGCTGCTTTTGTTTGTTCTTTTCAGCTAAATAAACTCTGGGATATCTGCTTATTGGTTCTGGTTCTGTTCACAACAGAATCCTGCAGCAGCTGAGGTGGAATGTATTTATTATTTTTGAATTGAATAAAAAAGAAGTTTAATTTATAAAGCACTTTTCTAGATATAAACCCCAAGGTGCTTTTACACAGAGTTGACAGTCAAAATATAAGCAGATAAAGGAGACTATAGGGTTCATTAATAATTTACAGGACTTCATCTAAAAGCCAGTGTAAAGAGTTGGGTTTGAGTTGTTTGTTAAAAGAGACATGGAGTCACTGATCTCAGGCTCAGAGGGAGAGAGGTCCAGAGTCTGGAGGCCACAGCAGCAAACTGGTACGCTGCACAACCAGTAGACTCTGATCACCTCAGGGATCTGGGGATTTAAGGATAAAAGATCATGGTGCTTGTCCATTTAAGGCCCTATAAACCAGAATCAGGATCTTGAAATAAACTTTAGAATTTGATGCAATCAGTGAAACTGGAGGAGTAGCAGGGTGATGTGGGAAAGGAAGAACTCAACTCAGCAATACTCAAAGAAAGATGGAAGAGAGCTGAGTGAGAGACAGAAATGTTTTGACCCAGTTTAGATCATAAATCAAATATCTGGTTTAGTTCAGGTGAAAGAACCTTTCCAATGACTCCTGTCTCTGCTGGCTTTACTCTCTCTTCTCTCCATCTTCCTGCTCTTGCAGCCACTAACTTTGTTCTTTCTTTGAGAGATGACAGCTGGTCCAGTCCTGTTGGTCTCCGTCCTGTCCTCTCAGACCCAGTGGATTGAGGCTTCACTCATTCTGAACCTGCAGGTTTCTTCCTGTTGTTCCTTCTCACTTTAACCCTGCTGCTCAGAGTGGGGGGTTTCATTGAAGTGAAGGTTTAATAAAATCATTTCTAAAGGCTCAGTTTGACTAATTCACATTTTATAAAGAATCTAACTCAAATTATTACAGTCAACTGGCCTAATATGATTTGGATTTGTTGCTTTGTTCAGTGCTTTGAGGTGTTGTGAATTTGTGCTTTATAAATAAACCGAAGTCAACTTGTAAGCAATTCAAACTGCTTATGGTTTTAAAGCCTAAAATACGAAAACACTTTGACTTCTAGCTTTTAAAAGTGGAGTTTTCATTTGCTAAATTTAATAAAACATGTTTATTTATGTTATTTGATCAAGTATACAGTAACAATATAGCAGTAATACAGAAATAAAATAGTTTGTCTGTTTTGAACCCAGAGGTTTTTATTGTGCTGTTTACATCACAGTTTTCTGCCTTGACCTCTATATAGGCCCACACTTTTCTCTCTAATTGGAAGTGTTTCAGTTGATATCCATGAACATTATATATATACTATAATAATTTAATTATGTAACGTTTTAATCTTTCCATTAAAATAATGGCAAAAACCTGCATAAATTCACTGGAACTGATGTTAACATTTTAGCGTCCACCTGAAATGCTAAAAAAAAAAAAAAAAAGCTAATGTGCATCTAAGTGACACTCCAGCCTGTATTTAGCTGCAGGAGTCCTTTCATAATGTGTGGAATATCATAAAGTGCTGTAGGAGCCAAAGGATCGCTGTTTGACTTGATGACTGTGCTGATGATTCATTTGTGAGGCCTGAAATCTTTTTAAAGATTCTTATATAACACTCTGTTGAATAATGCTTTTTAAATAGAGGCTCTCAGCTTCTCTCGTGGCCACTGATGGGATATTGTGTCTGAGTGTAACTTCAAGAACAGGTTAAAGACAGCAAACCTTGATAATCAAAGTAAGACTCTTTCAGAAATCTTTGGTTACAATAGCTGAATGGTGAATTATTGTGTAATTTTCAATAAATTCTAAAGGACATGAATAGTGATCGTTAATGGAACGCACGTGACCCCTAAACCCATCAGCTTTCAGGACAGTTTAAATAGAATAGTCTCATCCTGAATATTCATTAACGTCCATCCAGTGGCTCAGGAGAAACAAACACATCAGGGATTCTTGTATCTGGAATGTTACTTAATTCCTCAACCAGTTGAAGGTAAACTTGAGTGGTGGTGTTGGTCACTCTGACATGTAGTGTCCAGTCCTGGTCCTCGAGGGCGTCTATCCTGAATGTTTTAGTCATTTCTCTGCTACTCAGTGGTTGAATCATGTCCTCAAGCTCTGCAGAAGCCAGTTAATCGACAAGTTATTCAAATCAGTGTTGCTCAGTTTGATCTCATTGCACTAATCAGGCTTTAATGTCAACATGACTGAGTGAATAAAACATTAATTCACTGTTAAATGCTTTAAATCCCTTGAAAAGTGCTACACAAATCTAATCCATTGTTACTATGATTTAATATTATAAAGTCCAAAACTATGTGATATCATTAAGGAGAGAAAGGACTGACCAGGGCGGATCTAGAGAAATATTTATGGGGTGGCACCGTATACAAGAATATTCTATATCTATGCCGACTAAGGTGGCAGCAGGGGTGGCAAGGCTTTCCTCCCCAGTAGGTCCGCCCATGGGATTGACCAAAATGCCACTTCTAAACTTGTTCTGAGAAGATTTTCTCCTGGTGGTGAGAAGTCTGAAGTCTAAAACTAAATCACTGACTAGAAAAGAACTAAGCATAAAAAACTACCAAACTCAGAGTGTGAGCTTGGTTTTCTGTTTTTAATGCTAATAAATACTTTAGAAAACTTTTATAACAAAATTCAGGAAGATTTGAAACTGATTTTTAACTATGTTACTTCATTTCAGAACTATGTGCATAAAGAGACTAATCCAAACCTTGAGTATTTTCATGGCTCCAGTTTGGAAAAATATTCCTCCTGAAGCACTGGGTCATCTTCAGCGAAGTCCAAGAACAGCACCCTGCAGTGTCTCTCACTTCTGCTGTCTAAAGGCACCAACAACCTTCAATAATAACTGATCCTTTATTGTCCCCTTGGGGAAATTATTTCTCTGCATTTGACCCATGCATCCCTGAGGAGCAGTGGACTCAGTGGATGGCACCTGGAGTCTGACCAGGGATTGAACCTCTTACCTTCTGATCATCAGACACTACAGCCATCTTTACCTGCTGATCCACTGCTGCCCCAACACCTGAGCTGTTTCCACCATAACCATTCAGCACAGTCTGTTTGTCCTCCTGCTGGATTTCCTCTCTGCAGCCTAACTCTCACTGAGCTGAAACATTTGTAAATCTGGACAAACTTACTGTTCGCCTAACATCACTCAGAGCCCCGAACAAGCCAGTCGTCATCAATCACTTTGATTTTCAAAACCATTTTAGTTAAAGTGAGCCTGTTTCTCTCACAGCCCAGTTCCCTTCTCCACAGAGGGGTAGAAGAAATAAAATCTGGTTTTCCCTGACAGAATCTGGGATGCACACACACACACACACACACAGCCTGCTTCCACAGGCACATAGCAAAACACATCTTTGTCTTATAGGTCATGATTGCTCCTCCACCTCATGGTTTCAGTTTGACTAACCAGGAACTTACCAGTGAACTCTCCAGCAGGTCTGGCTTTAAGGACAGATCCAAACGTCCATTTTAAGGCAGAATACTAATCGTTCCAGACAGTGATCTAAGAGTTGTAACAACAAGGAACAGGATAGAAAAGGAATTCTGAGTCCGAAAACAAGTTTTATAAAAGTTCAATTATGTGGAGGTTTTCAGCAAGGGAGCATGTTTTTAAACCAACGTACCACAGCCCCCCCCCCCCTGAAACATGGATGTAGTGTGAAGCGCCTTGGGAGTCCTTGGACTTAGAAAGCGCTGTACAAAGTTAAAACAGATTCTACTTTTTACAGATAATTATAAATCCACTTCACATATTTATGAATGGATTTACTCATCAGTAGCAATTCAGCATCAGATTTAATGTATTCACTGTCCTGCACTTCAATGATATTAATGATGGTTTAAATTATCTAAAAAATGATTTAAGGAAAAAGTTTTGAACAGTTAGAGCTTTTTGAACAACTTCAGTTTGGAGAAACAGAGATTAGCTTTGACCAGACTGATGAGCCAACAGCTAGTTATAGAAACAGATTTCAACTCCTCCTTCTACAAATATTTGCAACAAATTTAAATAAAAATAATTATGATGCAAAGTTTATAAATGATCATTTGAATGAAGCACTGTGATGTTTTGAGATCATTGTTTCAGGAAATCCACTGAACAACCAGAGACTAGCTGTTAGCTTGTTTGTCCAGTGAGAGTAAATTACAGTTTTTAGGCTGTTCATAGAAATATCTACAAGAGGAGGACAAATACTATTTATTAAGGGAAAAGATTTGCAGAATCTCGCTTCAAGATTTGAACCTTCCCTTTAAGATTTAAATTATGTTGCACAGGTTGATAAATAGTACTAGTTATTGTTTGATTACTACTAATTAATGCATTTATTGAGAATGACTATTCTGACTGACAACATATTTAAAAATGTAAATAGAACGGTTACAAAAGCTTCAAAATTTTGCTAATGTTTTTCCAAGACTTAATGTTTTGTAAACTACTGAGAACTGAGCTTTTGTTTATTTCCTCAATATAACTGATTATTAGGATCAAACAAAACAAACATTGTTTTTTGAGTGATTAAAATAAAATGTTTGCAATGCATATGTAATAATACAAGATAACACGTTTTTAAATTGTTCATTAAAACAATGTTTTTCTGAATACTAAGTCGTATAATACTAGTGAACAAAATTAAATGGCCTAATATTTCACAAAAACCCATCGACGTGAAGCCTCAGGAGAGTAAATCAGAACTGATTTTGATTTAATTCCTTTAAAAATTGCCAGTTATTTTCCTCCTTCTGTATTTTAGTACTTGTATTTATTTTTTACGTATTATTATTTTAGTAGTGTTAGCTTTTAGTGACTTAACCCCTTTAATCTCAACAGTCTATCACCTCTGTCCATAAACGGCAGCAGAAAGCCACTAAACAACATTAACCAAGTATTTAAATTAAATTTAAAGGACGTGCCAAGTGTCTCATTTGAATAATTCATTGATGGTGTATCTCCACCTGCTTCTGCCTCCGTGCCCAGTGTCTGAATTCGTGTGACGGAGGGGCTGAATGGTGATGTGTGACACACTCCTGATGAAAAATAACAGCGGCCTTTAGATCCTCACAACAGCTGATGAAGAATCTGACTTTTATTGGTGTGGAGTGAAAAGGATGCGATGAAAGAGTCAAAGGCTGATGGAGAGAAAGAGGGATTCAGAGGGAGGGACGAAGGAGTGCAAAAACAAGGCCCCATCCATCACACGAGTTGAGACGACACATTCCAGTGCCCTCAGCGAGAGGATACATTCACTCAAAGTCACAATGGAGGGGGGAATCTGGGAGAAGCTGGGAGGGGCATCCGTCAATACACAACCTCTCCCCTGAGCTCTCTGAGCGCACAAACTCAATGTGCCTTCCACTCCAATTCACTCCCCTCTATAGGCATGACAAATGTACATTTTGCTACAGATGAATATGTTCACACTGAAAACAGATCTAAAAAAACTAAATCAAGGCTGAAACTCTCCTCTCCTCCACCCATTTTCCTCCCTCTCTCTGTCCGTCTCTCTTCTCCCCGTCTGCCTCATCGAAGAAACTCGAGTCGAGGTCGCAGCACATCTCTGTCTGGCAGAGTTGGTGGGGATTTTGGGGTGGAGGGAGCAGGTGATGGCTTTCTGGAGTGCACTCATTTACACTCCTCCCTTTCTCTCTCTGAGCACCGTGAAGAGGTGGGAGAGATGAGGGGCCACCTCCTCTCACTGCTGGAGCTGCACCTGCCAGGGGGGGGGAGAGAGGATCAATGGTGAACTCTGACCTCGTACCTTCCACAATGCCCAATTATATCATGTACCATGTAATATATACTTCGTACATTAGGAGAGGGGAAAAATGTTTGGTAAACTTTCAGGCCCTGAAACTGCTTGTGCAAGTGCAGGAATCATTTTTCCCCTCCAAAAAAGAAACAACCTGACTAACTATATTAATACATTTCATCAAAGTCCAAAAAGCTTTTTGCTTGAAATAGTGAGTAAACTAATATATGGTGCATATGAAGTATGCATGCACACACTTTCTGCAGAAATGTTAAGACTAAAAAAAAGTCATAAAGTATTTTGTGCAATATTTCCAAATGTGATAAATTAGTAATGTATGATCTCCTGGAAGAATCTGAGTAAACGTCCATGTATCATTTAAAACAGATAAATGAATGGCTAAACTTAGTTTTTATTTTTTTTTAAGACACTTTTTCGACAATTCAAACCTTTTTTGGATTATAATTAATTACATTTTATTCATATATCCCTTTATACAGATAAAATTCAGACAGTGCTTCACAAAAACAGCATTAAATATAAAACATGTTTAAAAAGACAAAACAAAACCAAGATATAATTCTGAGAAAATGCAAACCATGTTTTGAAAGAAGTCACTTTAGTATGCGTTCAAACATTTTTTGACCTTTCACTGTCAAGAAGTTAGAAAATTGAGGATGAGCAGCAAACTGGACCACAGAAATATCAGTAAATGATTAAAAAAATAACAGAAAAACACAAGGATTGCTTCAGAGATCTATCAGAACGAACCTGTTATGCCTCAGTCGTCATCAGGGTTCAAGTGTTTTCAAGAAGGGCCCCAAATTTTCTTTTTTTGGTTGTTGTTTCTGAAACTGAGGCAGCTGATTTTGTCAGTGAACTGGGTACAAACGTGTATTATTTGTTGGGTTTTTGTTGAAGTTGGTGTCAGCGGACCTCTTGGCCTAGACCGGCTCAAAGCTGCTGTGTTTGTTTCTATGGCGATAGAGAAATAGTAACTACCTCCCAGCAGCGTCCCGCCGCGTGTCGCCTCCTCAATAGAGCGCATCTGCACAGAATGTGGGACTCCGTGAGATGGGCAGTGACCCGTCATCGCTCCGGCTCTCACATATACGTTGAATTAGCTTAAACCTCTCTTTTCACGCCGCTTACGTCATAACTCTTGAGAGAAAGTCGAGACTGGGCCATATATTCCCAGTTTTGATGAAAGCAGACTGAGACGAGAGTAAAAAGCCATTGCAGAGGTCACTGATGGAGGAGGAGTGGGGGGAAGAAGTGAAACGCAACAACTGAAAAGTGGGGTGGAAAAAATCCAACAAAAGCTTGCTCCAAATCACAAAGAATGCAATAGAAATTAGAGTAGAAAAGGAGTTATTAAGTTATGAAAATCATACAGGGGGGATGTTTTTACTCGTGCAGATAAGCTCAAAGTCATCCTCTCACCAGTAAACATGACCGAATCACTGCTTTAGGTACAGCTTAAAACCCAAAACAAGACAAAACAAAATATTCACATTTTTTACCTATTTCTTTATAGTATGAGTTTAAGAAACATAACTTTTAAATTACCAGAGTTTGTGTTTGTGCTCTAAATAAAAATGAAAACAATTCCAAAACAGTTGTGGCTCCTGAAAAGAGGCTAATGTGAGATGAATGGGGAGGAAATGGGCCAAACTGCAGGAGGTCTTTAATGAGAAAAGCCATAAACGTAAGGGGATGAGAGCTTTTAGGCCCAGCTTCTTTTACCACTGACTTTCCTGCAGTTTGTTCTCTCCATCAGAGGACAAACCCTAAAGAGCCAATCATGGACCTCTGAGCTTAAAGTGAGTAAATAATGGTTACATGAGTAGATTTTATGAGGATGTTTGTCTCCCCCCCCCCCCCCCCCCCCCCCCCTTCCCCTGCTGCTCTAACTATCTGACCTTCCTCCTCCCTAACTCTTACCCCCCTCTGTGATTTCCCATGGGCCTCCAATTGATTCAATTAAGTGAACACACAAAAACCATATGCTTTTTCTCGACCGATCACAAAACAGCTTTGTAACTGAGCCAAGGAGGCGTACGCTGATGACTTTTACCAACACATATTTAGTCGTTTTTCTCCAGTTCTTCCCCTCAAAACGGTTATGTGCTTGAACCAGTACTTGAGTTGTTTTTTTTCGGGGAACTCTGAGGCATCAAACTTGTGATAAAGCAAATATCAGGAGGGAGAAACGAAACATCTCAGAAGACGCTTTGCTTCCTTTAACTTTTGTGGCTGCAGACTGTTCATGAATGGGTAAGGGGGAACAAAGGGGAGAGCAGTTTGGATGAAGGCGCTGCTGCTGACATCCCCATCACTTTGAACAACTTGTCAGTGCAGACACTGAAGAAACTGCATTCTGTCACATTTGTGTACAAACCCCTTGAAAGGGCTTGCTGACCTGCCCATATCCCTTTACTGGGGTTCAAACGTCAAGAGGCATTCATTGTGTCTGGGAGAGTTCATTAAATTCATTGGTTTGACCTGTTATTTCTAGGCCAAAAGTCTACTGATTTGGAAAAATGTGAGTCCGTCATACGCAGTAGCCGACTGACCTCAGCGGGGTAACAAACTCCTTTGAAGAGCCATTTCAAGGCTTTTATATGAATGGGGTCAAAGGGGAAGTTTGAGGCATATCTATAGCAGAACCAATGGATTCACATCAAAAGGAAATTTGAAATCATCCAAAAATATTTTAACTTCTAATCAGTCTTCTATTCCCAACCAAGAAAAACTTTCTAATTATTATAATTTTTTTTTACCATTCAAAATAAAAATGTGAGGATTGATGAAAATTGTGTGGCTGCAACAAAACGTTCAGGTCAAATCGAGTGTATGCGATGCATACGTTTGACTTTTCCATCTAGTTCCCACAACATCATCACATTTAGATGTAAATGGGCTCATTAGAGAGGCCGCACTGTTAGGTCTGCATCTTTTCCTCATTTATTCTTGTCAAACCGACCAAAGACCGCAACGTGTCTTCGTCTGCAGATGGGTGCTGCAAACTGGGAATTCAAAAAAAAAAAAAAAAATCCAATCATGTTACCGAATAAAACGAAGTACAAGAAAAAAATACTATTAAGATCTGCAATCATTAGAAAGGCTTAGAATGAAAAAATGAACTGTTCTATGTTTTTTTTCTTTTAAACCCAACAAAAATGTTCTTATGTTGCAGAAATCTCCCCACTTCTCTTTTTTAAATTACTAAATTTGCTCCAATCTCTTTTAAAAACCACATTTATTTAAAATGAGCTATATCCTGAAAAAGGTTTTTTACAGTAAAAACATGAGAAATAATTAATTTATGTGTCTAAAAATGTTCAACAAAAAAAAAAAATCATGATTTAGGAACATTTATTCCCTGTGACTCAAACTGTGAATTCAGTCTCATTTAATAAAAATCTCTAAAAGGTTTTCATTCATGCAGACTTATTAGATATGGTTGTTGTTATTTACTGTAAAACAACTAAAGTCCCTCCCAGTCTATAAACTTGTTTGTTTGTTTGTTTGTTTGTTTGTTTGTTTGTGGACAAAACCTTGTGACAACAATGATTCTTCTGTGCTTTTATTTTGTAGTTTTGAGTTTATTTCCTGTAATTATCTCAATAAAGATAAAGGAAAAGTTTAAAATGATATTGTATGTTTAGATGAGGTGAGATCAGGTTGGAGTTCATTATTTTGTGTATTTGTGTGTAAAGAATAAAAAGATGTTAATGTTTTCATTTTGATTTGAAAACTTGATTACTATTAGTCCTAAATCAGGGCTGTGATTTTAGATGCTTGTGTTATAAATACCATTCCATTCTTCATTGGTTTTGTTTATCTAACATGATGTTAAAACTGTACAGTGATGCATTATGGGTATTATTACAGCTGTGTGCACTTTCTATTCTGTGGCTTTATATTTTTAACCCTTTAGTAACTCAGGTTGTGACAGTAACCTGCAGGGATAGTTCAGGTTCTTGTCTTTACTCTGGTTTTAAACCATCCTATTGAATGTTTATTTGTTTGTTTGTTTTTTGTTCTTGTAGTTATTGTAGTAAATAATCTGTGTGGCAGACAGATCACACATCAACATTTAGAAACACTGACTGACTCAAAAATCAGACCTGGTTTTTACCTTTAACTCAACTCAACCTTAATCTTGTTTTAATGCCTCTGAATTCACTAAATGATATCATCATTATTATAATATCATATTTGATGGTGTAAACTGATCTTTTGTAAAATAATTTAGATTAAAATATAATAGACATATTAAAATATAACTGTATTTATACAGGATTAAATTTTATTCTAATTATTTTATTGATGCAATTTTATTTAAAAAACATTTCATTGGTGGGTAATCTAACATTTTTTATTTTACTTCTAATATTTGTAAAATATGTTTTGATGTTGCTTCATGTCAGGTGGAACTAATACATTTTTTCACTTCACCTGTCTTTTATTTCATGTGGTTAAAAATAAGAGATTTCACAGAAAAAAGACAATTTCTGTAAAAAAATGAAATCAGTTTGATGCTTCAGTGATAAACAGAGGGGTGAGATGAAAGAGAGATGCAGCAGCTGATGAATCATGTTTATTTTAGACAAATAATTTAATATTTTAATTTATTATAAATGTAACAGTGATGTTATTCAGACAAGAACATAAACGCTGTCTCAGAAATGATTCCTGGTTAATGTGAGAATGTTTTTCACCTTCCATAATGAACATTATTATTATTATTATTATTATAGTATATTAAATTGATTAGAGTTGTTTTAATATTTAATATTAGGATTTAGTGATTTATTTTTTGCTATTTAATTTTTCAGTTTAATAATTTCTCATTCTAGACTGACTGAATAAAATTAACAAAAAGACAAAAAAGCAGTTGGTAAATGGTTAGGTCAATGTCATCGTTTTTCTAGGGAGATTGTGTATAATTATATTCAAAGCATGTCCTGCATTTATTTTATACTGTGCAGAAAAACAGGAACATTTAATGTGACAAATGTTTGTAAAATTCATAATTTATGGAAAAAACCTTCCACTTTAGTCAAACTCTGGAAACAATTTTCATTGGAGTAAGTTTGCATTTCACCTTGCCCCAAAACAAGTAAACAAACCCCTGTTTTTGAAAATAATAAACACTTGATCATGCTTTTTAACTGTTATTTACTTTAAATATTTCTTATTTTTGTCCAGTAGATTTTGACTATTTTATAGCTTTAATCTAATTATGGTCTGTTTATGATTTATCCAGATAACTCTATTCCAATTGACCTGTTTGAGTTTGACAGAATTTAAAGCTCTATAAAAATAAAGTTGTATTGATTTGGGTAAATGGGAGCTTTCAAAAGCAATCATAATTCAAGAAAATTTCTTTTTTGTAATACATTTGATCATGTTTTTGTTTCTTGTAATGTGACAGTAAAATAATGAAGTTTGTTAAATTCCAGCAATCTTACAACAATAATAAAACCATCCCTCGTCTGTCTAACATTCATTTAGATCAAGTCAGAGTGAAATTAGATTTACTGTCTTCTGATATAATCTCCATTATTCATTTGAGAAACGAATCACCTCCAGGTTTCAGATCAGTCATCTTTCTGATGGAACAGACAAACATCAGCCCTAACCTTTCTGATGAAACGTGTTGAAGTGTATAGTTTCACCTGTAGAGCGTATATCTGTCACTTAATGCTCCCTCAAGTGGGAGCTGGTCTTTGTCCATCTCCCGGTCTCTTAAGGATTCATTAGTCCCTGCAGACTCCAGCAGCTCTAAACATATTGCTCCATTCAGCTGGTACTTGTGTCATCTGTTATCTATTGGACTGGTGTTTCTGCTGAGCATATGAATGATAATCAGGCCTTTGTGCGTCCATAGAGGTGCAGTCTGTGATGTTGCCTCAGGGGGAGATTAGGAGGTGGAGTGGGGGGTGGCAGCCGGCCCTCTGTGTCACGTCGCCAGTCACAGCGCCCATCCACGGCTGGGCCGAGCCCCACTGGGACCTTAAATCCTGTTACACTGTCAGCTAAAACCATCATTTGTATTAGAGATGTGTGGGTGTTTAAGTGTGTGTACATATTAAGTGTGTGTGTGTGTGTGTGTGTGGTGGGGGGGGGTGTTAGTGTCTTAAACTATGAATAATTCATATTAAAAAAGAAAAGGAGATATTGACTACATCTCCATAAACAGACTGCTCTCTTTATGTCATCAGGCACGAGATCTTTGGGTATAATTGCGTAAAAGCCCCTGAAAATGTGCTTCAGCAGCGACACATGGTCAGTGTGATGATCGGGGATGGATGTGAGTGATGGGGATTGTTCCAACTTAATATCTTATAAATAATTTACAATATCAGGGGGGACTGCTTCAAACGTTTATGTTAAGAAGCTTTGCAGCCCACAGCTGTATGCTGAAGACATGGAACTGTTCTGAAAGTGACAGAATGAAAAGCTGACCTGTTCCCGTAAAGATGCAGCTCTCTTTATTTATTTAGCCGTCAGTTTGTGCAGAAATGTAACAGGTTAGAGTGAGGGAGCTATTTTGTGCATTTATAGATGTCAGTAACACGTGATTATATGGAGAATGAGAGTCTTTGCACTTCTATCCGGCGCCTCCAGAGGGAGGTCAAAACTATTTGTCAGTCTCCAGTTGGGATTGCAAATTAGGATGAGCCTCCCTGCGTGACGACCCGCGGACCCTCTATTCCTATCCGCGGGATGACTGCTGTATATAATTTGAAAATTAGGGCCTTTGATAACATCTTTATGTCGAGCAGTGGGCGCCGAGTTGCCCCCACGCAAAAAGTGTTTTAAAGTCTGCTCCGTTTATGAGACATTACAGCGCATTCTGATCAGGATCTGGGAGAAAATTAGATGTAAATGTTTGAATAAAACGAGAATAAAAGAAAATCATTTGTGTTTTGAAGGTTACAGAGATTGTCAGACTATTTAGTGGCTTTTATTCCAAACAGACAGATTAAAACGAGCCGTGGACACCGCAGGGTTTTGTCCTGATGATTGGATAACTGCTCCTAATGGCGCAGTCTAATTGCAGGTGCGTGTGGAAGATTACTGGTGTAAATCTCAGAGCATTAGGCCTCTGATATGAGGAGGAATCAGATAACATCACACACACGCGCGCGAGTCCATCCAAATGTCTGAATTGATGAGAAATTAAAGCAAATGACGGATAATAATAAAAATGAAAATCTCTTTTTTGTTATTAAGTTAGGAAGATATTTAGTGGGAAAATAAATCAAACTCCATCATTTACTCACACACTACGACTCCGGTCCCTTTGAAGATATTGTTCAAAAAGGCCTAAAGTGAAAGAAAATGTTTTCCTATTACTTAATTCAACCGGAGCGCGAGGCGGGGGCTTTACGCGCAGCGCGCAGCGCTCCTCAGTGACAGAGCCGCCTTTGTTGCGTCTATCCGCCGCTGTCACACACTTTAATTCGACTCTCTTTCTCTCTCATTGAAAGCCCTCCACAATGACATTCAATAAGGGCCGCAGAGTGAAAACCTGGTTATTTTTACATATTCTTCCCCCCTCCGACTCTGCAGGGGCCCGAGCAAAGGAATTAATCACTGCTCTTTAACAGCGCTGCCTCCAGGCAATGACTTGTCCCTTTTTTGTGCGCAGAAATGACACATTAACCCTAAAATGGATATGCATAAACTTTACATTCAGCTGTCCGCGGAGGAGCCACAGGTGCAGGAGACCTGTCAGACTGTCAGGTTTAAAGATGACAAGTTTGGTTTTAATGGATGAAACGTGAAGCATTTTAAGGGATTCATCAGGTATCAACATCTTATGTTTCTGAACAGACTCTGTTTAAAGAAATGGTGTCTATGACAGGACTGATGAGCTAATGCTAAGGCAGCCTGTTTTCATAAAACCACAGCAGTGATGTGACGTTTTATCAACATTCACGCTGCTGTTAATTTAGCATTAGTGCATATTTTAGGAGAAACACATTATTTTACACTCCTGCTGATTTTGACTTGTGGATTCACACACAGTGCCATATTCTGCAGGTGGAGATCTGTAAGTTGTAAAAAGGCAGATTTGGAGATCAGAGCTGTTTGATCCACTTTGGTGCTGGTTTTGTTCAGACTAGCCCTTAAACTCATCCTGTTTCCAAACTGAGGTTGGTCAGGAAACTCATTATCTGTAAAGTTTAACACTTCCAAAATTCCAATCAAAAGTATCAAACTCATGCATGTCGGGCCCCTAATTAAAAGCAGCGGATGCGCGCTCTCGTGTTTGAGTCCTAAATGCAGCAGCAGCTCGCTTTTAGCTACTCAGACGGGTTAAAGTTGAAGGAAAACAAACTTGACGACACATTAACTGTCCAAACGTTTTCTCCCGCAAATTTTAAGCTCTTCTCTATGATAAAATGAGAGAGATGATAAAAGGGAGAATGGGCAGTGCCGCCTCTTTCGGCGTGGGTGGGGCTGACAAGAATAGACTACATTATGCAGTTCATTTAGTTAACAAGTGAAATAATGGGGAAGCGTGCAGTGGGAATGCCTGGAGAAAGGCACAAAACCCTATTGAGAGCTCTTGGCCGCTTATAGCGTAACCGTCACATGGCCGAACCGAGCCCACGGCGGCTATTTAAGGAGCGGCTGTGCGCCTTCAGCACCACTTCGCTGTCCACCAACCCGAGGAGCGCACACTGACGCAACGAGCGACGCATCGCGGCTCCAACTTCAGTCACGCCGAGCAACAAGTTTGCAAACATGCCGAGGTCTTTTCTCGTGGATTCCTTGATTTTGAGGGAGGCCAACGACAAGGGGAACGAGAACAACCCACCTCTGTTCCCGTACGCCGTGCACTCGCCGCACCACCCGCACGCGCTGGCGGGCTCCTGCCACTCCAGGAAAGCCGGGCTGCTGTGCTTCTGTCCGCTGTGCATGGCCGCGTCCCAGCTCCATCCCTCTCCTCCGGCGCTGCCGCTGCTCAAAGCCTCCTTCCCTCCGTTCAGCTCGCAGTACTGCCACTCCGCTCTGTCCAGGCAGCACTCTGCCTCCAACCTGAGCCACGGGCCCGGGATTTACCAGGCTGCGTACTCGGTTCCAGACCCGCGGCAGTTCCACTGCATCTCCATTGGTGAGTAAAACGCTTTTCAAGTTTCGCTGTGAAATAAAACCCACTATTTGTTTTGGCTTCATGATATTCTCGTTGCTGACAGCTTCTTTTACCTTCAACAGAAAACAGCAACGGAAAACTTCAGAGCAGCAAGCGCATGCGCACCGCCTTCACCAGCACGCAACTTCTGGAGCTGGAGCGGGAGTTCACCTCCAACATGTACCTGTCCAGACTGCGGCGCATCGAGATCGCCACGTACCTGAACTTGTCGGAGAAACAGGTGAAGATCTGGTTCCAGAACCGCAGGGTGAAGCACAAGAAGGAGGGCAAGAGCAGCGGCCAAAGGACTGGCTCTCATAGCTGCAAATGCTCGTCCCTGTCGGCCGCCAGGTGCTCGGAGGAGGAGGACGACGACATCCCCGTTTCTCCCTCTTCATCCGAAAAGGAGGACGTGGACCTGTCCGTGTCCCCATGAACTCTCTCCTGAACTCCTCTCCTGAATGCTGCCAAAAACTAAGACAGATCAAATGAGACTGTTCCACTCTGTGCTCGGTCGTTTGTACATAAACAGATATTTATCAGGGAGCTTCTCTGAGTTATTGTATAGCTGTATACACGTTGTACGTTTTGTATGTAGTTTTTTTCTGAAAACAGTTTCCTGTTGTTGCCAATCCGTTGCGTATGGTAGGCATCTTTGTAAAGACAACCCCCCAAAACAATAGCAACACTGTTTATTAGTATATTTTTGGGGGGGATTTTGTACTTCGTGGATGGAGATTCACCTTAAATATGGTTAAAAAACTCCCCAGTGTCAGATGACTGGGACACTTCTGAAATTATATCTTCACTGTAATTGAATAAATAGCCTATTTATTTATTTAAAAATGTTGATACTTAAATAAAATTATTTCTGAGTCGAACGTGTGAGTTCAATGCTTTGCGCATTACGCACAGACGCGCAAACACAGCTTTTATTGACTGCGCAATAAAACTGGAACAAAATCTTAAAAACCACTCAAAGGGGAAAAAATGATGTTAGTATTTGATTAAAAGCGTGGTTTATTCATTTACACATTCAGAATATTTGTAGCGGGGTTTGGAAACGCGCGCGTTTTATTCAGACTCATTTGAGAGTGTTTAAAATTCTCTCATATGAAGCCAAACTTTAGTTTTTTGAAATGTGACTAAAACTAAATTCTCTGCCACATTTTTGTCCCAAATGACTGCGCATCCAACAGATAAATAAAACCCTCTGGAGGGGAGATTTTAAAGGATGAACTGGTAAACCAAAATCTAAATAATCCCTATCACTCCAAAGTCACAAAAGCCTTTAATGGGGTCTTCTTGTGCGCTTTTCCCGGGGGAAACTCAGCTCTTGGCCCCGGCCCTTTGGAGCTCTTTTCAAGTTTCATCCCAGCTGAAATGATCTGTCTCGTGTGAGCGAGTTAATAATCTCAGTGAGTGTATAATGATCCACTAGGAGAGCGCAGATCTTAAGATATTGATCTAACATGAAAATAAATGAGGAGGGAACAGTTTGGTGTCCACGACCCGGATTGTTCCTTTTGTCAGCGCAGCGGTTCATTGTCGGTTTTATGAGCTGCAGGGGGATGGGGGGGGTGAGTTCATGGAAAACATTCTCAGCTGGAAAAATATTGATTTCAAATTAAAAACTCCAAACATGTCATTCATCGTGTAATTTTGTGTTTTTATATAAAATTTAAACGACTAAAAATGAATAATGTGACGCGCAAAGTCCTAAAATACGCACCGTCAGATAAACGATTAAAAAAAGCTGAAGGATGTAAAATGCTTTTTTTTTGTTACAGAGAAAATCTTATAAACAGTCTTACTTTTAGAAAAAATTTAAAAAAGTTACTTGTTTAAAAACAACATTCCCCCCAAAAAGATTAAACTCGAGTTCAACGTTTTACTTTCTTTTGCGTCTTTTACGCACCGCTGCAGGTGCTTTCTAACTCATCTCTGGTGAGCAAAATTCTATTTATTATGTTGAATTGGCTTTAAATGATATTTCCCTCCGTGTGAATGTAGCTTCAAACTTTTTTAATGTGTTCTTAAACTGCGTAGAGAACTTAATCTGCCTCAGTCAGCGTTTCCAGACGTGGAGTTTCACCAGCAAACTTTCATTTAATTGTTCACTTAAACATTTTTAACAAAACTCTAATATTTGCATTTGTTAAGATATGGGATTAGACTATTTTGTTAATTGGACCATAGAGCCCCATTTTGCTCACAACGTCCTCTGCAAAGCGCCCTTTATCCATTCAATAGCCCGGGGGTATGCGCCCTGGGGGAGCTTATACGCTCGGTGTTCCAAATGCTCAATTTATTTATTCTTAATTTTGTGCCGATCAATTCATTGAAGCAAAAAGGACCACGGTGTCTTTTTAAAAAGAAGAAAAGGGAATTGTGGACGTAACCTTGACAGAGCTGAGGAGAGGGCTCCCCTGACGCTGGAGAGCCGCTTGAGTCAACAGGCGCCCATCTAGCAGACTCGCCCTTGTCTTTATTCCGGCTAATTTTTTATTTACGGCTTTTCTTTGACATGTCTCTTATCTATCAGATTAAAAGAACAGCTTGTAACAAATCAGTCTGCACGATTTACAACAGCATTAAAAGGGGACAAAGGGAGCAGGCAGTCAGTACCTGAGAGTCTGGTAGACGGCGCGGCGCTGCAGCTGATTCGATGGTTTGAAAATACGCACGAAACAAAATACTTGAATCCTGAAAAAGAGCCTTTGTACGTTTCTTTAGAAATCAAGCAATTCTGCATGACAAAGGACAATTAATAAGCCGTCTTTTCACGACCAGCAGCTGGTTTCCCCGTCAAGGAAAGTTGGAAAAAATTCAGACTGAATGCGCGCAAAAGCCCTTTGCGCGCAGACAGCAACCCAAGGTGACCCATTTGGCACAGTTAAAATAACCAAGCCGAAGTAAAAGCGAGGGAACTGTCAAAAACATTTAAGCTGAAATATCTTGAAATTGCAAATCCCTTTATGTGGAGGGACGCTGCCGATGTGGGTTAGTCGTACAAAGGAGGTGGTTAAGTTGGAGAGGCTTTGGAAACGGACACGTGGCTTCTCAATGAGAGCTCTTTGGACCCGCGTGGCTTGCTATGGCACTGCACATTCAGCTACTTTAAACTTATTCACTTTCATAAAAACAAGTAGTAAACCCTGACAAATCGAGCTAGGAACTTTGACAAAAACAAACTTTTACAATCTCTAACGCCTTTGATTGTTTGTTTATAGTTTTTAAAGAGGTAAAGTGAGCTGCCTCACTCTCAGCTTCGCCTGGAAAAACAGTCAAAACAGAAGACTGGGGTTTTCTTCCTGCATGATGGAAAAATAGTTTCACTGGAACAAATCTACTTACATAAACTCATAAATATATTTACAACTATTTAGTGTTTTTGCAGTTATATTCTTTGCGCAGCTGCTTTATGCCATTAAATCTGAGTTTACTGAGATAAATCCAGGGGGAAGTTCAAGTTTTGAGATTCAAAACTTGCAAAAAGAGAAAGGATTTTTTTTTTGCATTAATTGCTGGAATCCAGCCAAATAATTAATCTACAGTGAGGCCGGGGCCCGGGGTTCCCTCTACCATCTGCATGGGGGCACTGGGAACTTTGAACGTCCTATAAAATGTTTGTTCCTACAACAGGAACCGCAGCGTGCCTCCTCTTGGAGCTGCTGCTGTGGACAAAGTGTTTTCCTCCGGTTGAAGTGGAAACAGCCCGTCACTGCCTTGAACTCCGGCTGTTTTCGGCTGCAACATTTGAACCCACTCAGCTGTATATAATCTGTTTAACAGCTAATCAGTAGTTTAAGATGAAGGACTGGCACGCAGCTCCACGCTCTCTAAGTCCCCCCGTCTCTAATTGAATATTCAACGCGCGCACCGCGCACTGCTTGCCTTTTTCAGTGCTGAGAAAACGCCTTCTTAATTCTCGGCCCATACACAAGCGGTGTCAAAGGTCCAGAAATAATGAACTGCGCAGACATTTGGAAGAGCTGCCTGGTGAAAAGTGATGTTACTCAGCGAGAGCTGCGATGTTTGAATTAAACAGATTCATAAAAATACTTTGTTCATTCTGTTTTACCTGATTAGAGTTTTAAATTATTTAGCTAAAAAAAGGCAAATACGTGGTCATACCTGAGCATTGAAGATCTGGTATTTAATGTCCAAAATTGCAAAACATATGCAAAAGTGTTGGTGATATTTAAACTATTTCCAATTTATGTCCTTTAATAAATATAACAAACATGATTTTATACCTTAGCAGTCGAATTTGGTTTCATAAAACCATGAAATAGAAAAACAAATGAACACAAGCAGCCTGGAGGAGGAGGAGCGGGAGTCAGGACACCTGCTAATTCATCTGAGTCTCCATGTGCCTGAAAGAGTCAGTCTGTAACGCAATGCACCGGCCTCCTCCACGGAGCGCTGTGGAGCAGGAGCGCCACCTGGTGGCAAACACAGTCCATTCATTAACGTGGACGTTTCCAACAAACAGCCTGAAAGAGCCTCCAGGCTGAAACTGAGGCTCATTGTTTCCATTTCTGCAAAAACAAAGCTCAGCTGATTGGAACAAACAAGCAACTGGGGTCCGGGATCACATTTAATTAAGGGCCCCATCAATCTTAGGGGGGCCCTGTAAGGCCTCCTCATTCAGCAACACCTCAGCCTAAACATGCTTTAAGTGAGCTGCTTTGTAAGAGAATGGAGAGGAAAGAAGACGGACATCTAAACAAAAACAGACACGTTTAAGTACAGTAAGGTGTGAATGCAGCATATCATTAATACCACCTTAAATACCCCTTTCACAGGTGGACAAAGCAGACCAGCATGCAGTAATTTGAAAAGATCTCTGGAGGTTTTGGTGTGTTTTTGGTAAAATAGATGATTGGTTTATAGTAAAATAAAGTGAATATTGTCTGTTGTATCAGATAAGATGACAAAAACAAACAGAAAATATTGTTTTCTATTCAAAAAGTGACAATAAAAAGCAAAGTCCATGCTTCAAAAGATAGTTCCAATATGATCTTATGAAGTCTCAGATTAGTCGTTGTGGTCTGCAATCTGTGGCCCTGGTGCCACATGTGGTCCTTCAGACCCCCTGAGCTGGCTCCATTGACTAAGAATGGCATGAACACGAGTAAATATTATATTTAAACTGACAAATACTTTTAGCAGTTTGCCCATCTGAAATGTGCAGCTCGTAGAGTAGCTGGTCTGCTAACCAAAGGGTCACTGGTTCAATCCCAGCTCTGACTGGGTTACATTGTCATTGTGTCCTTGGGAAAGACACTTCACCCACTTTGTCTACTGGTGAGAAAGGGAAAAAAAAGCTCTCCAAAGCCAACCTGGGCTTATATGTGAAGAAATAATTGCTCCCTAAATTTAACAACTGGTTATAAAATAATGGTAGCAACAACTGTAGTCTGAGATAACTGAGTCTGTCACGTCACTGTGAAGGAATTTTGTCCCACTCTTCTTCCCAGAATTGTTTCATTCATCACATTTGAGGGGTTTCCAGCAGGAACGGCCTGTTTAAGGTCAAAGGTCAGACAGCAGAATTCATGGTTCTATCAGTTCCAGCCAGTGGTCCAGGTCCTGGAGACCAGACCATCACACTCCTCCCACCACCATGTCTGACTGTTGATGAGGATGTTTGACAGTTAGTTTGACTCCAGGTGGACACACGCCTTCCAGATGTTCAGCTGTTGTTTCCTCGGTTGACAGAATATTTTCCTAAAAGTCTTGGAAATCAATAAGTATTTAATAAAATATAATATTAAAATATGAGTTTTTAGTAAACTTGAGCTGTTAAAGCAAATGTAAATGTTTCAGGCCAAAAACAAATGTCAGTATCAGACAAAGATAATCAGAGTAAATATAATATGCAGGTTTTAAATAAGGATTTAATTGTTTAAAGGAAAAAGTGATCCAAACCAGCCTGGTCCTATATATAGGTGAAACAGTAATTCCTCCCTAAATGTAATAACAGGCTGTTTGATGAGATCTGATGGTTTGTGTAAATGTGACACGGGCCTTTGTGCTCCTTTTGGTCAGGAGAGGTTTTTATCTTGGAACAGGACCTTTTTGTCCCACCTCTTTCTTATTGCTGAATCATGACCTCTGACCTTAACTTTAACCAGGTGAGGCCTGCAGAGCTTTAGATGGGTTCTTTTCTTCTTGAGTTTCTTTAGAACACAGACAGGTTCTACTGAAGTGATCAGGTCTGGGTGTGACTGGTGATAAATACTGTGATTAATCTGAATTGTTTCATGATTTAACCGAAGGGGCAATTACTTTTCACATGTTCTGGTCCTGATGTGGTTCTGGGAATTGTTTTGTTTTCTTTCTGGTTTTTCTTTATATATATTTTGATGACAACTGGAGTTTTTAAAGTAGTCACAATAAATAAATGAATTCATTCATATTGGTCTGAAAGCACCAGAACTCTCCTGGAGGCTCATGGTCTCACGTTCAGTGTCTGCTTAACAAACAGCAGGCAGTGTGCATATGTATCACGTTTTCATGACCAAATATCTATGAGCCATCAAGCAGGTTAGAGATATACTGAAGACAAAATAAAGTCCATCTGTAAATTAAAGTCACAAAAACACTTACTGATGACAGATATTCTAATAAAAGTCTGAAATGAGCACATGTATTCAGTCACAGGGTGTCTAGCATGTTTTATTCTCCTGACAACTCAGACATATCACTTTGGGTCCCATCATTAAAAATCAACTCATCCTCAGATGTCTCAGTCAGGTGATTTTCCCATGAATATATTTAACCAGTAATTATCGACATGGAGTTACAAAAACACAATAAAACATCAGGTTTTCTGTTTGTTCTTAATCACTCATTCCATCCACACTACATGTTTTTTAAGAACAGTATTTTAGTAAAAAGCCAACATCTATTCTGCTGCATGTATAGATGCTTCACAAAAGGTACAAAAAGGGAGAAAATGCTGAAGGTGGCAAATTAGGACTCAAAGCACCATCAAGGTCCAGACGGAGTGATACAGTTAGCATCTCCAGTTTAACCAGCAGTGCTGCTGTTCCAACACTACTTAATATAAAACAGAAAAAGAAGAAACAGTAACCTAAAAAAATCAAGATAAACGTCAAAGGTGATGTTCATGTACAGGATGATTTGGTTAAAATAAATGAGCAGAAGCGAGCTACAGTGTTTGAAGACATGAAATCCATTAAAACGTCTTTCATTTTAACAGGATGCTGATTTAGTTCCAGGAGAATAAAATCTGTAGTCACCATTTAGCTTCACTGAAGCAACATTTAGAATGAAGTTTGTGAGGAAACAGAACACACGTGCACAGAGAGGACACACGAGCTCACAGGGTCAGACCTTCTCACTGTGAGGAAACAGAGCTGACCTAAACGAGCCTTTATGAACTAAACACAGCGTTAAATAACATTACTACACCTCCCTGATGAGAGAGGCTCTCTGAGATGTTTTCAACCTTCAGAAAACTGAAACTAATGGAGGGAAAATTTAAAGCGATTTTATAAAAACTGCATATGAATAGAGTTTTATGATTTTTGAGGATTGTCCTCTCCTTCATCATGACTGTCTCTGAGTCCAGTAGGGACTTTTTTTGTTTTGTGGCCTTAAAGTGACAGCTCAGGTCTTTTATGAGCAGCTTATCTTTGAACAACCTCAGTTTAGAGAAACAGAGATGACTTCTAAGTGGATTGATGAGCTAAAGTCACAGCGGGGCCAGTCCCAAAGTGGATTACTGACGTTCAAAAGAAGTTCCATCTCAACAAATACTTCATTAACCTTTACTCTGTCATGATTTACACTGAGTTTACTCACAGCAGTGATTAATGGAAGAGCTGAAACACTTCCAGTCAGAATAAATATGTAATGTGGAGCTGATTGCTGTGTAAGGATGTCAAACTGTGCAAAAAAAAAAAAAAAAAAAAAAAAAGCAAGGGGAGGAGGGGGCACTTTGCACAAACCATTAGAGCATTTCTAGATCAAATTTGTTTTAATAAATCCAAACCGAGCTCATCTCCGTGGGCCAAATTAAACTCAGTTCCTCCAAACTGAGGTTGTTCAAGGAGCTATCTACATCAGACAAGATGTTTAATGTTCATAACCTGCAATAAATCAGCTTCTAAAGATCTGAACAATGATTTTAATGCCTCCTGGTTTATATGTGACAGTTTGTAACAGTCTAATTCCTGGGTTGGGAACTTCGGGGCAAAACTAAAGCAGTGATGGATAAAACCTAAATGAAACTCAGCCAGCGCTGAGTATTCTCATAATATGTTTTTTTAAACATTTATACTATATACTTTTACACAGTTGTATTTGTACTTTATCTCATTATAAATCCCTTTAAAATGATCTGTGGACTTTACCTTAAAGCAGAACAAATACAGTAAATACACAAAACATTCTGTCATATTTACTGAAACAATCATGATTGCCAGACAGTGTTAAATGATCCAGAATATTTTTTGTTTTGCAGAAGTCATCTGTGCCTTAATGAAATAATGAAATGCTTTGCAATGCATGCCCACAAATGTGCAAAGATTATTTAATCTTTAAAAACAAGGATGTGAGTGAAACAGCCGTCTGCAGCGTTTGTTAGATAAGAGGGTTGGAATATTGTCTGAGGTAGTACTAAAGATACCAGGTGAGCAAATAACTACAGTGGGTGATAAGAGCAATCATTTATACCAGTTGCTGCTTTTTGCCATTGAAAGGAGAAAAGTGGAGCCAGAGCTGAAGCACAGCAGAGAGGGACGGGACAGACCAATAAGATGTGCACATTTTCAAGTCTGAAGATTTACATAAATTCACCATCATCTCTGAATGATTTGTGTGGTTTTCTTTTATTTTAAATGAGTATTTGATTTAAAGGAAATTAATGAACAAAAACAGGTACTGTATAAGAACATAAGAACAAAAAGTTGAGTTGTTGGCAGGTCTAATATAAATTATGGCTTCTAATTCCTGTTGTTTTTTACTTAATCTTTCAAAGTATATGAACAGTAAATCCCATAGATCATTATCATCATTTCCCTTTCTGTATCCTCAACAAACTGCATCTATTTACATGAAGTCAGTGTATTGGTCACTCGATCTGCCGGTGGCTCCTGCTGTCGAATATCATCGAGCGTCTCTGAGGCTGGTAAAAGCAGCTGGTGGACGTTTCCAGTCTCTGTCCACTTTTTGGAATAGTCATTTTATTTTGGAGAGAAATGCCCTCAGGTGTCCTGAAATTCTCTGCTATGTCCTTAGAAAGGACGTTCAGAGCCGATGTGTCGTTCAGGCCCTTGATGGACGACAGAAGCCTGCCATCGTCTCCTGATGGTGGATAGTCCATGATGGGGAAAGGAGGGCTGAGGAGGATGAGACTCTGAGGTCTCTGACGGTTCCTGAAGGATGGTCTTTGTAGTAAGTTCCCTCTGTTAGGTCTGGGACAATCTACAAACACTTCTAGACTCGGGTTGTGTCTCCTGGTAATGACTGGGAGGTCTGGGGTGGATGTGGTCCTCCCAGACTCAGCAGATTTCTGAACATTTGGGTTCTTCTGTTGTTTGGGACCAGGTTTTTTATTCTCCAGCTCTTCTTGTAGATCTGACATCATCATCAGAGGAGGTGCTGCGTTGCTGGTTTCTGGATTCATCCTGGGACATCCCTTCTCTTGTTCCTTTACCGGGTTGAAATCCCCCTCCTGTTTTGACTGAGGTATCTGGCTGTACTGGACCTTCGGAGGGACGACGGGCACGGCTTTGGCCTGGCACGTTTTAATCATGAAGGCCGTCCGGACTGACGACACGCTGACTGGAGCCGAGTTTCGACGAAGAGGCGCCTGTCGGTCGTTTAGAAACAGGTCCAGCTCTGAGCGGCCTTTGTTCCCAGACCCAGCTGAGGCCAGTAAACCTTTCTGACACGATGAGAACTCTGATGAATTACAGTTTTGTTGGTTAGAGATGTCTCTGATGTAGCGATGCCCCAGGTCCAGGTTGAGTGAATAGGGCCTGTGTTTATGGAAGCGATTCTCCTCTCTCCTCTCTGCTACAGCTGTCTCAAAAGACATCTGTCTGTTGAACCTCTGAGATGAAACTGTGTTTTTCTGTTTGGTTGTGTTGCCCTTTGCTGCTTGAGGTTGGGTTGAGTTGTTGCCGTTTAGACTTTTTCTCATGGAGACTGGTGGTGAACGTGTCCACTGAGCGTCTGAGCTGGTGTTCTGAGGAGCGCTTCCTGAGACGTGTTCGCTGCTCCTGATAACAGGTTGTTTGTTATTATCACCTGAAGGAGATGACGGCTTGTTTCCCTCTGAGCTCAGAGTCTCTCCCTGTAAACTGAAAGGTGACAGCTGGTTAAACAGCTCCTCTACATCTGGGGAGTGCAGAGGGCTGGTGACCCACTGCTTAGTGGAGCTAAGATCCTCCCACGGCTCCACCAAGTCCAGCTCCCCACATCCCTCTTCATCCTCGAGGTTCGGCTGTTCTGCTGAGGCGTGTTTCTCCTCTAAACACACCGAGAGCCTCTGACCAGCTTCCATCTCAGGAATCACATCTGGGATTTCTTTGTCCTCTTGACGAATTTCATGTTTCTGTGACTTTCTGTCTGAGCTCTCTGCTCCTGAGAAGCTTGCAACCTGTGGAAGGTCTTTGATCGTTAGTGGATTCAGGATGTGATCCACACTGTTTTTTGTCACAGGAAGTTGGCTCTGTTTGGTTTGAGCGGGGTCATCTTTGTTTAACGGTGGGATTTTTCGCCGTAGAGGTTTCTCCGGTGCATCCAGGAGTTGAAGCTTCTGAGTTTTCCCACCAGAGATGAGGTCAAAGTTTTTGCGGAGACTGAACAAGAGGTCTGATTCTGAGGGCAGCTTCTTTTTGTAATCAGACCTGCTGGAAATCCCACAATCGCCTGGAGAGGAACTTAGTGACGACTCTTTACAGAGCAAAGACAGAGACGGAGAGCTACGACTTCGCTTTGACTTCACGTCCAGAGTTAACTTAGTGTTCACACAGGCGCTCGCTGAGGAGAAAACTGGTTTAAAAGTCTGATCCAGCAGGTCGAGTTCAGGCTCTGTTATCTTTAGCTCCTGGTGGAGGTCCTTCTCAGCAGAGGCTCCTTTATCCTGAGAGGAAAGAGTTTAACAGCATGAAATTATTCACTTTAGTTTCATTATTTTTTAATTGAATTAAAATCTTGTGTATCAATAAAACTACAATCAGTAGCTAACTATTACCAGTTGTGTATCTGCAGGATTGTGCTTTTCCCCAGAAGGTGGTGCTGCATCGTTATCTTCTTGTTCATGCTGAACTTGGGCCAGGGCTTCCTGTTCAGAGGTTTTCTTCACTCCTTGACTTTTTTGAATAATAGTTTTGCTTGAATCTAAAAAGAAAAAACAGATTTTATCTCAATTTCATCAAAACTTACAAATAAATGTAAGAAATTTAGTCTTAAAATGTGATAAAAGAAGATCAAAGTCACCATCTGGTGAAGCTCTAGAGGTCAGAACGTCTGTGAGCTTCTTCTCTGTTTTTTCCTGTTTCTTCGGTTCCAGCAGGGGGAAAGTGTTGCTCTTTTTAAAGCTGCTGTTCTGCTCTGGAGGTTCTTTGCAGGGCCTCAGAGTAGCTGCCTTGTCCTTGTTGTGCACCCTGCATGGCGTGCTGTTAGAGCTGATAACGGCTGACACACGTAAGGGTACAGACACTGCGAATGGCTCGGATATGTTGACGGCACGGCGTTGGTGCCTTGGCGAGGACTCCAGTGGGAAGAAGCTTCCAGGGAACGAAGGCCGTGAGGAGATGCTGTGGGAGGAGCCTGAGTAGAACATCCTCCTGCTTTTAGGAGATGAGGGCTTGTAGCTGAGGTCGTCACCTTTGAACACCTTAAGCTGCTCAGGCAGGGCTTTCTGAGAGGAAGCTCCTGGTGAGACTTTCTGGTTCATGTTGGAGCTCCAAACAGCCGTCGCCCCGCTGGACTTCTTCCCTTTAATTTCCCAGTTTTGGTCGTGCTCACTCAGGTCACAGAGGGAGTCAGATCCCATGGTTCTGGACTTTACATCAGGAATGAAAATGTTACTGGATCCACCTCCTGGACTACTGCTTCCTGGTCTGTCTTCATCTGAGCAAATAAATAACAAATAAGATGATAAGTTATCAGTAAAAGATTCAACATCATGTGACTCATTGAGTTTTTGTCAGATCACAGTCCTAGTAGTTAGCTGTTGATTATTTATTTCATGCATAGCAACAAATGAAGGATGTGGCGCCACCTGGTGGTGAGGAGTACAAGGATTCCATGCTCCTGGATGAACGCAGCGCTGCCTTTTCTGCAGGAGAAACACACAAGAATTCAACATTTAACTCACTGACATAATCTCAGGATTAACAGACCCTTAGCCTTGCAATGTCCAGACAAATAGCACATTTTGTATTGAATTAAAGATTTAAAAAAAACTTGAAATTTTTCACAATAAATAAATGGGAGAATTTCCGTCCTCATAAAAATTTGTCTTCCTGCTTTTCTTTGTGACAGGATATATTTTAAAACAGGGATTATTTCCTCTTTTTGTTGCAAGATTACAAATAAATTGTTCAATTTGGGGAAAAAAGGGTAAAAACATGCATCATTTAACGTGAACTAATTTATTTATTTGGTCTTTCTTCCATAGGATGAACGTAACAAGATGAGCTGGAGTGTTCCAGTTTTTCATCCTCATGTAAAACAATTTTACTATAATTGTTGAGTACTTTTTCAAGAGGTCTAATGATCACAATCAGGCTATTTTTCCTTAAAAAAATTTGGTGCAGCACTTTTTTTAATCTTTGCAACCTTGAAGACCCTCAAACAATGTCCACACACGTCTTTAAACAACACAGGCCTTACTTTACCCTTAAAAGTGTCTCTTAATGCAGAATTTATTTTTGCTTTTGTTGAACCTGTATTAGTTTTATTTTTTTAAATGAGTTTTTACATTCAGAAAAACAATGTGTAAGTGTGTTTCCTTTAAAGAGCTGAAGGACTCACCTGTGGCCCCCTGTCCTCTGGTCAAAACGCTGCCGTTACGGCTCAGTTTTCCTTTGGAGTCTATGGATTTTCCCAGGTTAAAAATGGACTTCCACTTCTTTGATTTGCCAGAAAACTTCCTCCTAACAGACAAAAAGAGATCATGGTGTGTTTTAGATAAACAACTAAAAAAGCTGACTGAGACAAAAGGCTAAACCTTGACCTTACTTGTGTTCTGATATATCTATGACGGTGTGGTAGAGCGTTGCTGTGCTCGTGTCAGGCAGGCTGTTCTCTCGCTGACGCTCTTTATGCACAGGATGGTTGGGACTCAAGGAGCGGGCCTGGGCCTCCTCCAGACTCATCAGTTTCATGGGCCCACACTGGCCGCTGATCGGGAGCGTGGCGTACTTCTTCTCCCCACACACCAAACTGGGTCCTGTGGAGGTATAGTTTTATGTTGTTTCACCATATAACATGTGGCGTACCACAGAGATCTATTTTAGGACCTCTTTTGTTTCTGACACATATTAATGACATGTCTGCTGCATTTCACTTCCCTCATTTTTGCATGTCATGCAGATGATACTCATTTGTTTTTCTCACATAAAAACCTCTAAATTATTAAGCAAAGTAAATTATGATCTGGAAAAATGTCAAATATAACTCTCTATTGGAGATTATGCAATAACTGTGCCTCATCCACAACTTTCCTAATGAAAAATTTACCTGAAAAAGGAAAATTACATAGTAGGGGAATCCTAATCTCACTTGCACACGTTTTATTTTACAGTATTTTGAGGTTGTATGCTTTCATTTTGCAAACACAAATAAAACAGTTACCTTCTTTGAGTTTGATTGGAGCTAAATCACTGCTGAAGATCTGCTCTGCGTGGTTTAAAACAAACTCAATGACTGACTGCTGTTTCCGCACCTCCTGGAAAGCCATGTCTCCATTACCAGAGGAAGCTTCGACAACTTTGGATCTGAGAAAACAAGTGAATACAAATCAAATGCAGAGACCACACAGAGCTTCTGTATGAAAAGTTTTAGGTGTTTCTGCAAAGCCAAACTCACCTTAGCAGGTTTGGAGCCCACACCAGGGCCAGGTTACGCGTGTGCATGTTTGTCTGGCTGCTCAAAGTGGCGAGGCGGGCCAAGTGCTTGGTAAGGTACTCCAGGGTCCTGAAGGCAGTCAGAAACAAAAGCTGTTGTTGCATTCTTAACACAGGAACTTGGCTCTTGAGTTTGGAAGATTTTTGAGCAAAGAAAAACGGTTTGATGTTCACCTGAAATGAGGCGTCGGCAGGTCTTTGACGACACTCTGAATGTGTACAAGTCTCTCATGATCTCCCTGGACTGAAACAGCTTCCTGCAGAAACAAAAATCCACATCTGTAGAGTCAAGACTTGATTTTAAAAAGCTGCTTGACCTTAAAAGTGAATGCTCTAAGTCTGCCACTAATTTAAAATCTAATTTTTGTGTTTCTCTGTATGTTTATGGAGTGTGTGCATGCTCACTGTTCCACCTCCAACTCATTTATCTCTGCTAAACATTTAAACAGACTAGTGTTTAACATGCATGGCTAATGTTCAAAGAGCTGCACGTTAAGTTCACCTGTCTGAAGTTATAACCATGAGCTGATCAACTTTAGCAGTTCTGTGCAAAAATAATAATAAAAAGGCTCAAATGTTCGCTTTAAAATGTCAGATCATGTAATAAATAATCAGCTACAAAGTGTGAAATCAAATAGATGTAATTATGAAAACACACACATCGAAAACAAAAGAAAATGTATTTTCTGATCTCTGTCAGTACAGAGTGAGAGGAAGTCTTTTCCAAAAATACCAGAGCTCTGTAGGCACCATCAGCTCAGGGTGTGTGGATGCCAAGGTATGCAAATGGTCTGTCAAGGTACACAGACTTCTCCACAGAACGCTTTAAACACTGCCCTCACACTTTTTATTTCTGCCTCCTTCTGCTGCTGCAAGTGTCTGTTTCACCCAGAAAGACAGAAATGGTTTCACTGTGACTTTGAACATAAAATGTCACTAAAACTCTGATATGATTATGAACAAAGAATTAACTCTTAGGGGTGTCCAAAGTGTGGCCTGTGGGCCATTTGCAGCCCTCTTTGTTCAACTCTTGACTGCAGTTCAAGGATGACAGCACTTTGACCCTCCGGCTGTTTAGATTTTATGTGAAGCCTAAAAAATGTAGATAAATCTAGATCTTTTTAAAATAGAAAATTATAATACCCTACAAAGTATTTGTCTTTAGGATTTTGTTTTTAATTTACTTTCATGGTTAACAAAACCACAAACCTTCACAGATTTTTACTAAAAACAGACTTATGAGCAACATTCAGAAAACTTTACTAACTCCAGCAAACATTACAGAGAAAAGAGACTCATATCTTGTTATTTTTGCTGATCATGGAATACAATTTATTATCCAATAAACTGGAAAATAATCAGCCCACTAAACCCAAGGAATTTAACGCTTTTATCATTTAGTCAAAACCCTTTTTATGTCTCAAAACTACAAAGATTTACAGATCCTTTTCTACAAAAAACAAATAAGTTCTTTATTAAAATAAGATTAGATTTCTATAGTGCTCAGCCAAGGAACTTATGAGAGGATGGATACATTCAGCAGGAGGTGGGATTTGAACCAGCAACCCTCTGGTTACTAGACAACTACCTAATGAGCTAATGCTGCCCACACTCATTTGCCTGTTTTATTTGTGAGTAACATAAAAAATAACAATAAAATCATGTTTGTTTATTAAATTGAAAACATTTTAAAGCAATTTTAGTCCATGTCTTTAAAGTTTGGACACTGCTGTGGTTTAAAACCATCAGCACTAGAAGAAAGTGAGTTTGTTTTTTAATTCAAACGCCTGAGTTTGATGTTAAATCAGAACAAACTGACAACACAAATAAAAATGTTTTATTTATTAACTTATCAAATGTTTTCTATAGGTCTGTGGTGCAGTGGGTTGTGTGCTGACAGTTCAGTTCAGATATTCTAATGTTCTGTTTTCTACTGAGAAATGTTGAGTTGAAGAGTCAAGTTGAATAACTCTGACTCAAACACACAAAGTGAACATGTGAGTTGAACATGGCTCTGACAGTAATCTGGACTTCTCTGAGCTCCCAGGACGTTTCTCCCCTGCAGACGTTATTAAAGTACTCACGGTGAAGCGGCCGTACAGCTCGTAGGTGAGCAGAGGGTTGGGAAGCTCCCTGAAGTACAGCTTACATAAGGAACCCACACAGTGGATGTCCTGGAGGTACACTTCCTTTGTAAGGTCAGGGCACGCCTCAGAGCAGAATTCCTGCCTACACACACACACACACACACACACACACACACACACACACACACACACACACACACACACACACACACACACACACACACACACACACACACACACACACACACAGAAAAACACACACAGTTAGCTGAATGACTGGATTGTTTAGCACCCAGCTAAGTTCTGTTATACCATGTGACACAACTGGACTGCATTCAAACAAGCTAAGTGGTAGGAAAACATGCATAATGGAAATCAGAGGCTACAACGTGCACTTGGTTCATTTACTCCTTCTAGGATGTGCACTCACATCACACCCACAAGCCTGTCATGCTGCTTTAACCCTTTATAGGACACGTTAATCACTTGTGCATGCTTTAAATCTAGATTGAACTCAAAACTTTTACAAAAAAGAAAAAAAATAAAATAAGTAAGAAACACAGTTTAACATAGTAGAAGTTGTACTCTGCATTTGACCCATTAGAGGAGCAGAGGGATGGCTGTTTCTGAGCATTCAGTGTCCTGTTAAACAATACACAGGGTTTGGGCCTAAACCCATTCAGTAGAAAATCTGTTCACTGAACCACAATCAGCCCAGTCATCGACCACGGCAGGACTTGAACCTGCAATCTTCTGATCCGAAGTCAGACGCCTTATCCATTAGGCCACGCAGCCTACATGTCATCCACATAAGTACAAATGTTTTAAAAACTTTACTAAATAATTAAGTAGAATAAATGTAAGAATGAAAAGAAAAAACAAAAATATTTTTAAGGTAAAAAGTCAAAATGTTTTAAAAAGTTACCGGTTCTTAAATTAAATAAATTCAGAGTAAAAAAACAAAACAAGTGGTTTGATGCTAATTTGAGCAACTAGGTTAAAAATTCTATCTCCGATTGCAAATATTGTGTGTTTTGTGTTTTTTATGACTCTCACGCCACTGACAGAAGATTAAACTTAAATGAACTGTGAGAAAGCCAAGTTGTGAGTACCTGAGGCGCTGGATGTTGGAGGTGACCCCAGACAGTCTGTAGATCCCGTCCACAATCCCATGCTTCTCAATGAACTCTGCACACTTCTTCAGGACCTGAGGAACTTCAGGGAGGAAGTCAAGTTTAATCTTTGAGATGTTGTAAAAACATTCATTTTCTCTGATTTTGCACAGATGCATGAAGCAGAGGAAACACAGAACACTTGCACAGAGCCGTCATGGTGTGTGTGTGTGTGTGTGTGTGTGTGTGTGGTTTGGTTCTGCTCCTCAGGGCCGGTGATTGTAGGTGGACTTTTGACAGGAAGTTAAAAATGGTTTGTTTGTTTCAGAGGAAAGCTGACACACCCAGTCCTTGTAGCTGGTATTACTTACGACATTTCCTCTAATAGAAATGGCTCTTTGTAATGTTACCATTGACCTACACTGCTTTCCTAACAACAGTTCATCACCCTGAGTAAACAACCATTTAAAACCAAAGTCCCAACACATTTAGTTGTGGTTTTCTAGTGTCTGCCTAATCACATGCTCAGATTTATGCTCTGACTGCACTGCCATTTATTTTACCCAAAAATATATTTTAAAGGGGTGCGAACAACTTTAACCTCTAGAACGAAACTGGATTTACTTCTTCAGTCGTGTGAATCCTGTTTTAGGAGCCACTTTAAGGATTTCAGTACAAATTCTAAAAAGAAAATATACACAGGACTTTCAGAGTCAGATGCTCTGAGTTCCTTAAATCCACTGGTAGATATTTAGTATTTTTCCGAGGTATTTTTCCCTTAATTGTCATATTTTTCTGTAATTAGTTCAATTACATCACAAACAAAAACGCAGAATCGATCCACCACTAATTGAACGTCTAAATATTTTTGGCAACAGTTAATTCCTCCCTCCTCGCCACAGACACAAGCAGTTATTTAAATTCTCATCTTTTTGACTTATATAATTGAATATGTAATTGCCTGCTTGTGGTCAAAATCTGGATGATGAACGACTGTCGGGTTGTCGTTTAGCGCTTCCTCATTTCTCTTCTGAGAAAACATTTCATACAGACTGGAAACCAAATATAGTTCAGCTTTAGACGGATGTTAGAGGATATTTTAACAAAACCACTTTATGAATCAGTTCTGACGCCAATTCAACAAATTCAGCCTGTTTTTTCAATACATGTAGAGTTTGGCTTTGTCAGCTAATTGATCAACGATTAATGAATCAAGCATCTTTGAAAGTTCCATTAAAGATAATAAAACACCTTTAGGAACATTTTTAACTGAAACTATTGAAATGTTTTCTTTTCAAGTTGCAAAAACCAAATAATAACCAAATATGTCAATCTCAGTTGGAATGAAGAAATGATCAAACACATTTGTCCAAATTAAACCTGATTTTAGGAGTAAACGGCACAAAGCAGAACCTTTACAAGCCACATGGGTCACCTGTGATCCATCATGTTATTTTTATTTTGGAGAATATTAGATATTTACTCATTTATAAAGAAAACTAACATCATGTGCGTAAAGAGGAAGTGCACAACGGATGATGTCAGTTGAGCACATCATCCACTGAGTCACTGGAAATGATCTTAATGTTCATTTTCACACATTAAAAATAGAAATTGTGTTTTGTTTAAAAACTAAATGATTCCTCCTCATCTAGTCTGATAGATAATGATGATTTTCTGAAGTTTTAGCTGTTAAAATTTGTGACATATGAAAATAAAAACTGAAATTTGACTGTAAATATTATTAGACAAATGTAAGTGTTTTGGATTAAAGCTGAAATTAAATTAAAGACTCATTGTGTTGTCATTTACACAAAAAGAAAGAAGAGCAAAATGCAAAACACGATTTAAGACAGAAAACATTAAAATGTTCATTTCTTGTAAACTCTGTGTTGATTTCATTTATAAAAACTGCTCAAACAGCCTAAAAAAGGACAATATGTCTGCTGCGTCCGTGACACAGGGGTCCGACCCACGCCTCCTCCCTCACTTCCTGTCCCCCCTCACGCCGAGCACAGCCTAACAGGTCCTCCTTTAACTTATCTTATCCTTACTGACGTTTCACAGCAAAAGCCTCCCAGATCAGTGTGAGCACCGCATGAGAGGAAAAAATGATCCAAACTAAAGAAAAACATGGATTTCAACCCAATCAGTCAACTCACTGATACATGTTTAGTTTTGGTTCCTTTATTCTGGGCTCACATTTCATAATCATATGAATATGTGTATTTTATTATTGTTGAGATGCGAGACTTGTCACAGGAACTATCCTCACCATGAGAAATAGATGGAAAAAAAAAAGTGAGAGCCCCACCCAAACTCCATTAGATACAGCCAATGGGTGAATGAATGGTCTCAGCAAATGTAAAACACATGTATTCTGATAAAACACATGTGTAACCTGTGAACAAAGACTTTAAGATAAACAACAGGCGTGTTTTATGTTTATCTTTAACAGAATGTATAAATGGTTGAAATAACTCCTAATTAAAGCTCAGTCTTTATCTTAAAGTTTGAGTCAAACAGTCAGAAAAGAAACATGTTACTGAAGAGAGAGTAAAACTAAAGTTTACCATCTTGTCCTGAATTCTGGAGATGTTCTATCAGGTCACAGCCGAAAGCATTTTCACTCCCCTTCTTTTTGGACTTCTGCTTGTTCCCTTTATTCTTCATGTGGCTCCTGTTAGTAGTCCAGACGGTTAAAACTAAAAGTTCCTTGAGAGCACGAAGACCGATCCATATGACCTCGAAAAGGGTTGAGATGGCAGGTCAGAAAGAAATCCCAGCACACAGCTCCCAAATGTCTGCATCCGCTCACTCACACTGACAAACCACACTACTGGTGACTGAGAGCAGCACTGACGTCACGTTTGAGACTTCAACTCCTTCAGATTTGAAGAGACGACCTGAGAAAAGACATGCTGAGACCATCGGTTTGAAGGGACGAGTGAGTCAGTTGTTCTATCTAGTCGATGTGCAGAAACAGCATTAGAATCACTTGGTTTCCTGTTGTTTTTTCACCCCCAGCCAGTCTTTCTCTCTCTCTCTGTGCTCCTTTTTATCTCCTCCTCTTTTCCTTCATTCCACAGTCTCCCCCTTTTCACTGGCTGCTCTGCAGCCCAGACCTACATGCAGTAGAGAGGCAAGTTCCTTCACAAACTGCTTTTTATTTCCCTCAAAGATTTTCAAAATAATCTGAGTTTAAAGAGACCGTGATGTGGCAGAGATTTTTAAAATGTTGAGATTATTAAGGAAGGAGGGAGGTAAAGTTATGGGAGGAGGAGGAGAACAGCTGACATCTGTTTCTCAACCAGTTTAGGAATTCCTGACCTCCTTTATTCTTTTTTTTTCTGTGTGTATAAGTGTGTGTTTCCAAACTTTGAGTTAACGGGAAAGCCTCTCTCTGCCTTCCTGAATGCTCCCAATGTATACAGCGTTTCCTGTGCAGAGAGCCTGGGCTCAAAAACAAAAACAGACGGGCTCTGAAGGAAGAGGAAAGTGGGAGGTGACTCAAGTGAGGGCCTGAAGGGCACAGATGGGAAATGGGGGGGAGACTGAGGGGGAGCTGGCCCAACAAGATGGACAACACGTGCTTCTCGTTACCAAGTTTCATGCATTCATTTGTCATCTGCATATATTTAATAAAAACACCTAATTTAATAATACAACAAGTCAATGTTAATTTTGAAGAGTAAATAATGCCCCCCCCCCCACTCAGTGTCCTGAGTGAATCTAATTTAAATCCATCCTTCCAGAGGAATGTCATGCCTGATAGATATCATGTAATATTCCTCCCATCTGCAGCCTTCTAATGTCAACAAAGGAAAATTAAAACCCAAACTCCTTAAATTTAGGTTCAGGATTTTACAGCCAAGAATAACACAGCTTTTTGTGTCTCGCCTTGCTTTCTTCTGCTCTTCTGGACCCGGGTCACCGGGGCAGCTAACCGAGTAGGGAAGCCCAGACCATTCTCTTCACGGCCACCTCCATCTCCACGCTGACTTGTGATGCAACGTGTGTTTAGTGAAAGAATTACAGCTTGAAGTCATGAGTACCCCTGCTATACACAATAGATGTAACACTGATGTGCAAAGGAGCGTAGTGGCAGTACAAGCTGGTGCACACGCATCAGTTGAGGCACTCATGCGCACTTGCACACCACTTATGTGCATCCTACCCAAAGCTCATGACCGTAGGTGAGGATTAGAATTAAAATTAACCAGTAAATTGAGATACTTGCTTTCTGGTGCAGCTCCTTCTTCACCCCTGTCAATCACCCGCTCCCTCCTTCGCTCACTTGAGAACAAGACCCTGAGATACTTAAACTCCTCCTCTTGAGGTAGGACCTCTTTCTGACATGGTGATAGCAAACCACCCTTTTCCGGTCGAGAACCACGGTCTCAAGTTTGGAGGTGCTGATCCTCATCCCACCCGCTTTACACTTGGCTGTGAACCCCCCAGTGAGTGCTGAGGAAGACATGAGAACCACATCATCTGGAAAAAGCAGACACAAGATCCTCCTGCCACCAAACCCAATACCCTCCACACCACCTAGAAATTCAGTCCATGAAGGTTCTGAACAGAATGGGTGACAGTGGCAGAGTCAGGTTTAGCTAAGTGTTTGATTGATAACTGATGCAGTTTTAAAAACACTTTGAATGTCAACTTTTCACCATGAGTGATTAAACACACTGGAAGTTTCAACGCAGCTCTTTTCACTCAGCTATTAGGGCCACTGACCTATTGATCGGGATCAATCATTTACAGCCACAGGAACCTTTCAGAACTGGGATTTTTTGAAGGTCTTTTTATTGGCTTTTTTCTTTTTTTAACAGGAAGAACCAGAAGTTTTACCCCAGAAAACAGTCCAATAGGAAATTAGTACTTCTGAGAGCACCCTGAATTTTGAAGAGGTGCTTTGTGGTTCAGTGCAGAGACTTGTTTGAGTATTCCACCAATCTGTTTTAATCTCTAATGCTGCCTTGCAGCAAGAAGTTTGAGTCCCAGCTGTGTCCTCTGTGGAGTTTGCATGTTCTCATGTGCATGCATGGGTTTCCTCAGGCTTCCTCCAACAGACCAAAACATGAATGCTAGGTTAACTGGTGTCCCTGGTCTGAGTGTAAATGTAAATCTTGTTTGTGTGCCCTCTGATGGACTGGTGACCTTCCCAGGATATCCCCAGCCTCTTGCTTCATCACTGTTGGAGATAGGTAACAGCTCCTCAAGACCTTTACTGGATGAAGCGGTTCAGAAAAGAGATGGATGAATCTGAAGCACTGATGAGGACCCAGCCAGTAAATCAGAAATGCAGCATCATGTGTTTCCCTGAGACGTGGCAGCAGGATAGATCCCTACTCCAGCGTCTCTCTGTCCAGCTCTCAGATGATATGAGCTGTCAGGGATTTGAAGAGGAGAGATAAAGCAAAAGAAGTGGATTAGCAGTCCTTGACAACAACAGATGATGTAATCAATGACATGCTACTGTGACATATCATCTCAGCAGCCCTGATATGTTATCTTAATTCAACAACAGAGGCTTCTTCAGATCTACTGCAACACAGACCGCTTCAGAAGATCCTTTCATAAATTCCCTCTGAGATTAATAACATTTTTAAAATGTCAATCAATCCAAACCTTTACTTAACCAGGATGAGCTTCACTGAGATTCAGAATCTCTTTTTCAAGAGAGTCCTGGCCAAGATCAGGACATGTTTCCAGGCACGTTCACAGATACACAAACAATAAAAGACAACATAAAAAGAACGTCAGTGATCAGATTCAAATCTATAATCAATGAATATTCTATCAAAAAAGTGTCTAAAATAACATCATAAAATGTCAGCAATAAAAAAAAATGTTAAAACCCTCCTAAAATGCCCTCAGTAAAACAATCAAACCAAACATCAGCAGCCAAATGACTCCATCTAAACCTCTTCTAAAACAATCTCGTGAAACCAGCTCGCTCAGATGTAGACGAGCTTGAATTTTGTTACATGCAGGAGCAGAACATTCAAAAGCCTTTTATCCTAATGCAGTTCTAACTTTTGGTACTTTAAGTAAACAGAAAAGACCTGGTCTGAGGTTAAAATCTCTCAAAACTCTTTGTTTAATGTAGTTCTGGCTATATAAGGGAAGGAGTCCAATAATGACTTTATAAATAAAAATATGTCAATACTAAAGTCTTCTCAAATACATGGAAGACCATCCAACAACCAACAGGCAGCAATGTGAGAGAGTCTTCATACTGGTCATAAATCTCAAAGCTCCATAATAAACAGAGTCCAGATAATAAAGGCTCTGAGACGCGATATAAAATATCACCTTCAACTAAAACACCTAACCTCTTCCTAGTTGAGTAAAAAAGACTGGATTTTATTCTGAAATAAATCATCTTAGCTTGTTTCACTGTTGTCATTCTAAGATCGACAAATTCACTCCAAAATGTGAAACTCTGACAGCTTTGAAATGGATCAGATGATGTAAACGACCACATTCAACCTGTAGCAGCAGAATAAGAAGCCAACGCTCATGTCTGCAAAATAATTTAAATCAATAAAACATTACGTTCTGATAGTTTTACCATGTTTACTTTTTAATGGACTAATAAAAAAATATAGACTGTGCGTACATCATTAAGACATTTTAAAGAATGCTGCTTCTGTGAGTGTTTTCTCACAGAAGTGACAACTTGAGAGTGCATACAACACCTTTAATAACTGTTACTGTTATACACTGAGGAGTTAAAAGTTATTGTACTTGTGCCTGACGTTGTAACTTCCATGAAACAATCAGAGGTTAAAGTTTCATTGCTCTGAATCACCACTTTGTTTTGCCGACAGGAACAGGTTTTGTTATTCTTCCTCCAAGTCAAAGCTAGAGCATCGACCCTGAACGCTTCATCAAAGACCAAGTGTGAGTGTTGTGTAAGAGCAATTCCTGCTGTCTAACTGGAAGTTAACAGATCCACATCCAGTTATCATTAAGTGTAAAATGACTCAACAGAAAAGCAGAAGTTAAAGACGTAGACAAAATCCAAGAAAGAGAAGTTCCATCTCAAAGTTCATTTATTGTCATTTTCATGTTCAGAAATGAAGTTTATCTTCAGTAACTGGTACAGTAAACGATGATAAAAGCAATCTAATAAAAGGTTGTATAGGAAACGATGATTAAAACAGTAAACCGCTATATCTGATACGTGGTGTGTAATCTGGTCAGCAGTGATTTAGAGCAATACAACATTCTGATTGTTTCACAGTGTTTATGTTCATCAAGTCACAAATGAAATAACACAACACCTTATAAATATATAATATATTAAGGCTAAATTTATACAAATGAAGAGCATTTCCTCTTTCTGACCAGATCAGACACAGCACTGAAGAACAACACAGGTTTGTCTAATTGATCTAATTTAATCGTGGAGATGCGGCAGATCAGAGCTGAATAGTAACAGTCTGTTTTTAGTTTAATTAAATTTAATCTGATCTGCTGGTTTACTTCCATTTAGCCAAACAAGGGAAATGTTTCAGAGCAAATCCCTGAATCTCAGAAACTCAGAAAACCTGTTCTTTAGATGGATAGTTTCTAATGACATCATACTTTGATAAAAACTGGTTCTGAGACAGTTTGACACTGACTAAAAGTACATTTGATAAACACTTTGCCTTCACCTGTCATTTTGAGTTCTACATTTCTCCCTGTTATAATAAAGTGATGAATAAAGAAATTATATATAAAAAAACTGAAAATTTGTTCATGTATGCTTCTTAGTTTGACAGTGAAATAACCTCCTTCATGTTGTCAGACAGGTTCTATTGAAGTGATTTATTAATTCTACAGGTCTGGTAGAGATCAAGTCTGCTAGTGATCAGGTCTGGTAGTGATCAGGTCTGGTAGTGATCAGGTCTGGTAGTGATCAATTCTGGTAGAGATCAGGTCTGGTAGTGATCAATTCTGGTAGTGATCAGGTCTGATAGTGATCAGGTCTGGTAGTGATCAGGTCTGATAGTGATCAGGTCTGGTAGTGATCAATTCTGGTAGTGATCAGGTCTGATAGTGATCAGGTCTGGTAGTGATCAGGTCTGATAGTGATCAGGTCTGGTAGTGATCAGTTCTGGTAGTGATCAGGTCTGGTAGAGATCAGGTCTGCTAGAGATCAGGTCTGGTAGTGATCAGGTCTGGTAGTGATCAGGTCTGGTAGTGATCAGGTCTGGTAAAGATCAGTTCTACTAGTGATCAGGTCTGGTATAGATCAGGTCTGGTATAGATCAGGTCTACTAGTGATCAGGTCTGGTAGAGATCAGGTCTGGTATAGATCAGGTCTACTAGTGATCAGGTCTGGTAGAGATCAGGTCTGGTATAGATCAGGTCTAGTAGTGATCAGGTCTGGTATAGATCAGGTCTAGTAGTGATCAGGTCTGGGTGTAGCTGGTTAAACTGAACTCAACTTTCCAAATAATTTAATAAATCACATTTAATTATTGATTTGACAAAAGGGGCAATCTTTTTTTCACATATAGAGCCAGGTTGGTTTGAATAGCTTTATTACAACAATAAATGAAAATCAACATATGAAAACTGCATTTTGTGTTTATCTTTGACTGATATTTAATTTTGTTTGACAATCTGAAACAAAAAGAATGACAAACATACAAGGAAATGAGGAACCACTGTAAGCCAAAACGACAACATGCACACTGTAAACAAAAGTGCATGCTCTTACTGGAGAAGATAACCGAGTACAGCCTTGCAGAGCTGATGTTTTTGTGCTAAAAGTGTTTTGTGAATGTCACATGGCAGACAGATGACCATGGCCTGCCCTCAGCAAGACAAAGGTTTCTTTCTGCACCATAGGAAAAGGACATGACATCATTCTGTCCATACAAAGCTTCAGACATCCCGCTCTTTCTTTTCACTGTGCTTTAAAAAAAAAAGAATCAAAGAAGACGTATCATTGTGGAATGCATAATAGTGGTTATTTTTGTATTTACTTTTAGTGCTTCAGTCCAACATGTCCTTAAAGTAATGCTAATATATATATATATATATATATATATATATATATATATATATATATATATATATATATATATATATATATATGATGAGGAAATCACCATTGCATGCTACTTGAATACCCTACTTTCATGACATAATAACACTGTACTGTAGTGTGAACTTAGGTTTTCCATCATTTTAACCAGTGAGTTAAATATCTCTCATTTGTTGTGAACTGTAAATCCTGTTGTTCCTGTTCTATTCTCCCAGAGCTCCATTTTTCTTAGTTAGTTTTTGTGTTCTGCTGCCACACCATGAGTTCAGTTTCCAGTCTTCTTGCTTCCTTCCTCCTTATTTTGGATCCTCATCTCCAAAATGTCACCATGGTGCCACCATCAAATCCAGTGGGAAGATGGATAAAAAGACATAATAAACTTCCAAGTTTCAACAGTTGGCAATTTATGTTGCATTTTACTGATATGATCTAACTAGCAAATTTATTTTGACACATTTCACCCTTCAACATGCATACCAAGAAAAAAAAAACTTTTCAAAATATACTTTCATTTTTTATTAATTTTGTGAAATAAGAGGTAAAATATAATTTAATCATGTAAAACAATAAGGTAATGTTTATTTTAAGCTAATAGTTTTTAAACTTTTTATTAAATCATTTAAATCTTTGTTCATCTGTAAACATCTAATCCTAACTGAACTGATTTGTTTTAATAGAACTTCCTGTATGATGTCTCAGATCAGAATAATATACTGCCACCTGCTGGTGAGATACAAGTATTCATAACCATAATTAAGTACACCTTACTTTGGGTAAAATAGCGGGTTATTTACATAAGGTCTGTGTTCTAATCTAAATATATAAAAGTGGATCAGAGGTTTTGAGAAGCTGAATGTCCCCCCAAACTGATACATAAAATAAAAAAACACAAAACTTATACTATGGCACTGATAAGTAAAGCCCCTTCCCCTGCTCATAAGGCCTATTTCATATTGCATATTTTGAAATAATTAATAGAAAAAAACAGATTAGTGGTTGGATTCCACTTCTGAACCTGTGTACAAAGGAGAAATAGAACTGTCTATGAGTAAAATTGTTTCAGACACATAAAGGGAAACATATCACATTAAACTTTTTGTCAAGTCTATTCTCTAAATTTGAAAATCATCACTTTTTTCCATCTTCTTCAAAATAAAGTTTGGAAATCAATTGAAAATTGATGTTTAGAAGTCCAATTCATGAGGATTAACTTCTTGGCTGAAACATGTTCATTGGTGTTTACACGTTTGTGTCTTTATTGATGATTAAAGTGTCCCTGAAGAGATGTGATGGTGGCATGAGAGAGCCCAGGGATGATATAAAATTTTTTTAAAAAAGTTGTAATTTGTTGCCAAAAGTTATGATTCATCACTCATTTTAAAATATCTTTACTTTCAAGTTTATTTTGAAATCAGAATATCTTATGTTTTATAGAAATGCACAAAAATACTTTAGTAAAATCTGGAACAATTTATTTAACTTGAAGCAGAGAAAAAAAAAAATCAATCCTGAAATCAAAACAGTCAGGAACCAAAAAAAGGAAAAACTTTTATTTTTACTGGCTACAGCATCCTGCACACAGAGAGTTCAGTCCATTAACAGTTCAACTGTCTTCCTCTCACATCTCTGTCAGTTAATGCACACTTTGGCTATTCTGATATGCTTTCCTATTACAACCATACAAGTAGTGATGTAAAAAACTGGAAAAATGTTAGTACAGTTTTCTACTCAGTTTAAAAAGATACTTTTAAAATAAAGTAAAATTATTCAACTAAGTTGCTATGTGTAACATTTCTGAGTAGCATGCAACAATAAAAGCAAAGACTTTGCTCAACTGAACTACACAGAAATACTTTGATTGGTCTTAAGAGCACAATTTCTTTTAAAGTTTCAAAGTAATCTGTAAACCACCACCAAAAAATCCCACAAGTAAAAACAAGCATGTAAGGCCCTCAAATTAAACAAAGAAAATAAAAAATAACCTCCTGATTTATGTCTACATTGGTGTTTTATGTAACATAGCTCTCATGATCTTTAGATAAAGGCTTGTTTTGTAGCAACAGTAACATATTTTAAATAATTTATGTGGATTTTGGAGTTAAACCTAAAGTGCACATTTAATTTAAACCTTTCATATCACAGCAGATTTTCTGTCATCATAGAAAATCATTAGCTAGCTTCTAAATACCATCCTAATTTCCTCACTAATACTGGCCCAAATCTGTTTTTACTTGAGTAAAAAACCTAATAGTGAGGGAGATATTAAATCAAATGATTTGATCCCAATCAGGGGAAACATGTTAAATAGATTTTTGTGGAAAAAACATTTAATGTAATAAATCTAAAAATGACAGACAGCATAAAATGAGCACTAATATTAACATGGAATGTTTTCCTAAGAAAATCTTCATCCTGGCACTTGGATTTATTCCTAACATCCCAGTAAGAGACATTCAGAATGCCCCAAACTGAGACATGATCAGCATGAAGCAGGTGGTCATAATGTTATGGTTGTACATCTATCTGAACAGTATGCAGGAAAACAATAAGGCTTGTTTACTATTCAGTGTCTGACAGCTGACAAACTTAAATTCCTGGAGATCTTCAAGTCAATCATTCTTTGTAAAAAAAAAAAAAAACAAGAGAACATTTTTTTTTAAAGTCTTTCTTGTCCCGCAGGTTGGCATCAGGAAGTGAAAGTAGCATGATATGCAAAACTGTGTTAAACACCTTGAAAGTTTTTACTACACACTGTGCTGTGGGTTTGATATGTCCTCAATGGCCTACACATCATAAAATATAACAATATAAAGGTAAAATGAGCGCTTCCTGTTTGAGACCTCGACTCTATGGCTTACCGATGTCCACAGTAATATTCACGTAAAGATGCAACCTCTCCACTGACAGAGTCTTATATGAGCAGGTGTTGAGTCCGTCCTTCTTCCATGTCTGTGGCACCTGTCTCAACAACTTCATCCTAGAAAGGAAAACAGTTCAAAAGTGCAGATATTTAAAATGACTTTCAATCAAGGAAGGGGTCTTGGGTCTAAATTGCTAATAGGCACAAAAAAGTAGTGCAAGTGCAACCATGTGGAACAAGACGACTGCTCGTTTCAGGAAAAGAAAGAAAGATTGAATAAGGTATATAATAATAATAATGATAATAATAAATAATAATATGGCTGGTGTTTCAGTCATGTAGTCTGTAAGTCTGAAGCTTTAGCCTCCTGAAGCCTCTCCTACCTCAGATCACTATCACAGATGCAAATGTTACTAAGCTGTTGATCCTTTTTTAGGGTTTTCCATGAAAAGAAGATCATTTTCATATTGTAACATGAACACAGCCTACTTGTTGCAGCTTTCCTCCCCAGCTGGCAGAGTGGAGCTGTGGCTGCAGAAACCAGCAGCTTCCTGTGGTATACTGGGTTTTACAACATCCTGTTGTCTTTCTACTTCTCCTTCGTTTCACACCTCCACCGTTTGATTTATCTTGTAACCATGGAGTCAGGGATTTGTTTAGTGTGTCTTATTACTCTTTAGTTAGCTGCATTTCAGTGTTTAGGGTTTTACTTTGGTCCTAGCTATGATAGTATTTTGAAATTTGTTTTTTTTCTGGACCTTGTTTGGATTCATTTTGTTTCCCAGTTTAAGTTTCCCTGTCACTGTCCATCATGTCCCTTGGTTCACTGGTTCAATCTGTCCTCTCACCTGTCTTTTAACTCATGAAGTCATCAATCTTCTCCTCTCTTTATAAGAAGTTCTGTTTTTTCTCTCAGAGTCAGATGTTACAATTTGATCCACAAAACACTGTTTTGCGTTTTTACTGTTGCAGTGAGCATGTTCACGACAAAACAATTTCCTTCAGGACAATAAAGTTTTTATCTTTAGCTTGGTTCTCATGTAGGTGGTTAATTTGCCCTTTTGCTGCCATGTCAGCCCTTTTATTTGTCAAAGATTTTATTGTGTTCCTAAAGTTACCCGACACTGATTGCAAAAGTTCATTTATTTCAGTAATTCAACCTAAAAAGGTGAATCTAATACATGAGATAGACTCATGATGCAGCGCCAGATATTTCAAGCCTTTATTTGTTATAATTTAGACAATTCTGGCTTACAGCTCATGAAAAATTTACCAATTTCCATGAAAAACACGTGATCGGCAAATTCTGATAAACTCCTCTCAGTGCCGATCATACCAGCCGATCAATAGCTAAACCAGAGGTCACTAGACGCACAGCAAATCCGCGGAGCTACCATGGATTTGTTGCGCACCTGGAACTCTCCGTCCCCCTGAACAGACAGCACCATTTATGGGTGGTTTGGAACTCGGTCCTGAGGGTGAGGTCGGGCGGAGAGGTAGTCACGCACCCCAACACTGCAGCTCCTCCCACAGCTCCAACAAGAAAATGTTGCTGCTGCAGCCACGCCACGCAACGCAATCAGCCCCCAAGAGAAAAAACTAAGTCCAAAGTGTGACCCATATTATGAGTTGTCCTGAAACATGCTGTTCAAAGTTAAAAGAATCAGTGATGGATAGAAAAAAAAGCAGCTGCTGTGTTACACTCAGGGTTATCAACGTGCAACTTAAAGTCACCAAGAAGCATTGATGATAAGAAATCTGCAAATTAAGAGAGAAAAGGGCCAGCTGTTCCAGGAGGTTGGTAAATTAAAACACAGTAAAATACATCTTGTAACCCTACTTTGATGATCTGACATTCAAAAGTAGAGAAACAGCTGCTGTGCTGTGGTAAACAGAGTTTCTGCTCTCTGATCAGACTGATTAGGACAGTTTATATCCTTACGGGTTGATAAACGAGCTAGAATAGGGGGGGAAACATGATCGTAGCAACCCTATTTAAAACCTCTATTCTGAAGGACTGTATTTGTATAGCACTTTTCTAAGTTCTTTAAAAAATAAAATTCTCACACAAACTCACACCAACTTGCAAATCAGGGAATTTATGGGGTTCATTGTTTTGTCTAAAGACACCAACATGTGGTTGGGATCAAACCGCCATACGGCCGCTCTTCCTCCTGAACCAGGATTTAAACCAGTGGACTTTTAATTCCCACCTCTTTATATACTGACCTGCCCGGGTTGATCTGATTGCCGTTATCTCGTTTGTGAAACACCATGGTGTAGCGCGCTACATTAGCAGGGGGTCGGACAATCTTCATTTTCTGCAACTCAACTCTGTTGATCACATGTAAATGAATGAGTGAATTTGTGTCTTTGAAAGATGTCACAGCGCTCTGACCATCTTACATGCCGTTTCTCACCTGATGCGCAGGTCATCATCTTCCCCACCCCATCCCCAGTAACTGTTTGAGAATCCATTCACTCGATGAAACTGGCTTCGGGTCATGGCTGTGACTCCCCCAAAGTAGCCTTTGTAACGCAGCCTGTAGACAGAACAGAGAACAACTGCCTCTGGTTAATGGACTCATTGATGACAACAGTTGATCTTTTAAGGTTCAACTGCTGATTTGAAGGGTTGTGTACATACTTGTATCCTGTGACGTTTCGTCCAACCACCATGTGCTTAGGCTGCTCGTCACAAATGTATAAATTGTGATCATTTTCAGGAACCAGGTCCACATCATGGAAGATGAAGCAGTCCCAGTTGTAGTCCTTCAGTGCCTCCAAATACCCAATGTTAAGTAACTTTGCTCGATTAAACGTTCCATCACCAGCCTAAACACAGAAAAATGCATTCAGGTGCAAAAGTAGCAAAGCTTCCATCAGCAAAATAAACTTTAAAATATGTAGTGTGTTTATCATTTCCAAATATGACTAATTTATTAAAATAACACTGAGTAGGTGAATTAGAAGAAGTGTGTGTGAATTACTCTGACTAAACACACTACTGTGAGAAACCAGAAGGATAACAGGTTTCATAAAATGAAGAAAGAAGTGACACTAACTTCCTAGTTAAAATTAATCTCTACACATCAGTGTGAAATATAATCACACTGCAGTAACATTAGTTGGACCGAAAAGTACGAGTCATTTACATGTAATTTCTTTTAAACACACACACACACACAAGTGTATAATCCACAACAGTATTTAAATGTTGTGGTTTTAAAATAAGCCATCTTTGTTCATTTTTAGCTGATTTGCTTTTTGCATGTGATTTTTAATTAGTTTGTTTCAAAGTTTCCAGGAGAAATATACACTTTTTTTTTAAATAAAGCTTTCTTCTGAATTAAAAGTCTAAGCTTGATCAACCAGTTCAGTTAGTTCTGAGCGTAAGAGAATGTTCGAATGTGATGCAGGAAAAATACCTGATGGATGACATAAACTGTATAGTGGAGCTGCTGCCTCTGCAGGAAGGGGTGCAGATGATGCAGGAGGTAGGAGAGGTGCCTCTCTCGGTTGCGATGCGGGATGAGGATCGCTATGCTGTGCCTTGCTGCGCAGGTCTGGGGCTCGTACTCTCCTTCAGACACTCGTTTATTTTCCTTCTCTACATCCTTCATTTTCAGTGAGGGTTTAAAAGTCAGCTTCAAAGCTCCCTCTGTAGGAATATTGTTTGCAAGTTTACCCAGAATAAACAAGTTTGTGTATTTCAATCATCACCTTCTTAACTAACATGTTGGTTCATACTTACTTAGCAATGGAGACTTCACTGGACAGTCAGCATTTTGTGCTGGAATGTTTAAGTCAGTGGGTGCTGCAGTCAGGACACCGAGTTGATCCCTCAGGTCATTTTCTCTGACTAGAGTTTGTGTTGTGGCAGAGTCAACCTGATTCGATTTTGCAGTTTCGCCAGGAAAAATCACCATCCATGCCAGCACAGACAGCAAAAGTAAGAGCAGTAAAAGATACTTGCTCCTGCGCAAAATCTTGCTGACAGTTGAACAAAAGCCCATAGTTATCTGGAGTTGCTCATGTGACAATAACAAAAGTTTCTACAGTTTATATTTACTCCAAGAAACGTATTTCAGCAAAAATACAAATAGCCATAGACTCGGTAACGAGTCATCCCATGGTAGTGAAACATGCTGGTTTACTTTAGAAAAAAAGGCTGAAAGTTAAAAATCCATTCTCCTGAAGTGACGTCAAAAATGTAAAACGCTCCAACAGCTTTGAAGAGTATCAGAGAGAAAAAAGTGAAAATCAGAACATGGTAGGTACATTTCCATTATAGCATGTCTTAACAACTTGAGCTTGAACAACAGGCAGACTAAAACAGTTCTATTTCAAATAAAAGAATAAAACCTGTTTAGTTACATGCCAAAGAAGTGTTTCCCAATCTTCCTGAGCTCTGTGAACTGTTGCTCTGCATGCTTTGGACAATTCTCTGAATTCACCTCACCAGTTAACATCCAAACTCAGTAAAAAACTGCCGACACATCCAGGATTAGGATCTGTTAATGTAAATCAAGAGTGATAAAGGAGAACGAAACATCTAAAACATGCAGGGCAGCAGGTCATAAAGACCAAGAACGGAAAACACCTGAATAATGTAAAGAAACAAGTCCGTTTGATGAGTCAGGTTTCCAGTTCGGTAAGGAAATAATCTCACAGAGTGCAGTTATTCTAGAAAGACAGGGGGATGGAAATCCCCATACAAACAAGAGAAGGATTCTTACAAATATGAAAAAGTTTGCCAAAGGTGTATAATTCACCTCCACCCCTCGATGTTTGGACCAAACATATGATAACATATAGGGTGTAGTACTAGTAGTAGTTGCTTATACAACTACTAAAATAGACTACCTCAAATTAATTTCATGAACAGAGTGAAATATTTTTGTTTTAGGGGCGAAAAATAGAAAGCACATTGTCTTCAGGGTAAAACATTAAATATGAAAACACAACGATGGCAAACTTAACATGACTTAATTTTATATTAAAGAGGCCATTTTCCAATAAGAGCTGTATATTTTTAATCTTCTTCTTTGAGCTAATGCTAATCATTCAGAAACCCACCAAATTTAATAAACTAGTGGAAAAACAAATTGCGAATAAAGCAAAGGTTTATTGAATTTAGAAAATATAAAATGAGGATTAAATCAACACTGTAATTATAGTACTGTAGAAAACTAGTAACTGATGTAAAGTCATATGTGTTTTTATTATGAGGACAATGTATGTAAAACTAAAGAAATCTCTTATATCTTAGTAAATTTTAGTACGTTTTACCTGTTTTCAAAATCTTCCGAATATTTTTGAGGACACAAACAAGCTAACGTTAACTAGATAACTATAATAAATGTAGTTACCTTTACCAATATAAAACAATGATTTTACCTTTACATAGCTGGCGGTTTCTTCCTTTGCTGCATGGTTTTATAGACATTAAAGTTACAGGAAGTCGACTGCAGCTGTAATCAGATGAACCTGGTAGATAACGAAGCCACTAGCAAACGAAGGCGGATGTTACGACAGAATCGCTACAAAAATCTATAAAAGTTAAAGTTTTAACATAATAACACTTGCACAGTTCGACAGTCAAAAACATTTAGATCAAGAGAAATATATATTTAAAATAAATACTATAATAAATGTCCTCTATCCAGGTTAAACACCGCATAGACGAAACATCTCAACAACAAACAGACCCACTTCCGGTAAAAGTATTTTCACAATAAATCAAAGATTTGTTGAAATTCCCATAAGGGGTGGATTCTTTTTAAAACATGCCTGCCAGAGATTTTTTTAAAATGCATTAGTATGTTGTGAATCTAAATTAGTCAACTATTAACTGTGAAATGTTTTACAACATTGTGTTAAATTTAACACGCACCATTATGTTGCTTTTATTGTGAAGTACATAATCTCGAAAAGGAAATAGTTTATTTAAATTTCCGGTGCAGGCTTTTCAAAATAATTACGCAAGGATTTCAGAATATTGTATTTGAAAGTGCAAATTAGGGAAAAGTACTTGAATGAGAGAGAATAGAAAGAGAACGTGACGCATCAGAGCTTTAATGGTTATAAAAACAGTCTTTGTTTTCTAAAAGTATGACATTAACAAAAAAGTGTACTTGAAATTTATTTTTAAAAAGTATTCTTGAGTTTAAGTATAAGTAAAGGTATAAGAATAGAAAGTATACTATGGAACATGTACTTGAAGTGTACTAGGAAGAATACTAAATTAATACTTTGACCAAAATTTGAACATTTTTAAGTTAATAAAAGTACATTTAAATATATAAGGTAATTTTAAGTTTACCACAGTACACTTTCAAGCAAACGACAAGTACATTCATCTATACTAGTATATCTACTTGTATAGGTATTTACTTTTAATTCACATTTAGTTTATTAATATAAACTTTAAGCATACTTTTAAGAACTTATTACTAAACCTGAAAAGTTCTATTTTCTTTGCTGTTGTTATACTACCAACAAATTGTGAGATTATTATTCATCAGTTAATCAATATAATTATATCACTTTGTTGTGGGTTACTGCCATCAACTTCTTATTTTATTACATATTATAGTGTTTGAGATTTTCAGTTTGCATGCAGCATTCAGCAGTCAGCTCAAATGAATGTGAAGGACAGAACAAACAGATATCACTGAGATGAAGATTCAAACAGGGAGCATCATATTCAGATAAGAAGTTATGTTTTGCCAGATGAGCCCATCCGCAGCATTACATCCAGATTCAGAGACAGTTTCTTTCCCCTGGTCATAAGACTGCTGAACACCCAGTAAATTCGATCTGTGACCCATGGACCGCAATAGCCCCGGTACTGCAGCCCCTGCACAGAAAGCAACATCCATGGACTATAACAGACTGCAACAGCCCCCAGACCCAACCCTCCATCCATCCCTCCTGCTCCAACTCCCCCCACTCCTTTAACTAACTCTGTAACCATTGTTACTCTGGCAATTCATGTACCTGTACTGTGAGCCTAGCATCGACATTTCATTTGATATGTACACCAATGGTGTGTTTGTTGAATGACAATAAAAGCAAGTCTAAGTCTACGTCTAAAGTCTAAGTTTAAACCAGAACCAGTTAGAACCAGTTAGAAGAGACAGGGTGGTAGAAGAGACTCAGACTCTGCATAGCCAGACGTCTCCATTGGGTAAGCATAAGGCTTTTGCTTTGCTTTAATTTTAACCAACAGGTGCCTGCTGGGACTTTGCTTATGTACCATCTTTTGAACAACAGATCTTTTAAAAGTTTAAAAAGAGTTTGTGCCTCTTCTCAAATCTTTGGATCCGGTGGGGTACAGAGGTAAATCCCAACAATAGCAAAATAGGTCTGTCCCAGCTCTGACCCACAGAATGCACTTACATTCAGTCCAGATACCACAAAGAATGCTGACCCTACAAACCCAGATGTGGTTTGGCAGAGGTGGCCCCCACCTGGGCTAACCAAATCAGACAGGCTTGTATAAAGATTCATAGATCAATGTACAATGTACTTTCACATTAGGTAAAATTTTGGACATTCTGAAACTGTTAATGCTGCCTGGCCTGACACGATTAAAAAAAAAGTGTTCTTGTTGAAACAGATGCTGCTGTGTACAGAACACTGTTGCCAAACCCGTTCGAAGGGGATTAGAACTTGATCAATAAAGTCAAATCAATGTTTCTGTTTTTGTGAATGTTTTAAGGCACAAAGGTAATGGAATTGAGCAAACATACAATTTACTGCAAACTTTTAAACTCCAGCACACATGATGTTGAACATGTTTATAAGAGGTAATACCTCAAAGCAAATGTGTAGTGAAAATCATTTTTATTCTGGTACATTAGATGTAAGCATGAGTCAATGACTTGACCTTATTCTGTACTTGGATCAAGATAAATTAAGAACTTTCTGGCAGAAATAAGTAAACAATTTACAAGTATAAGATTTAGTATTCAAGTATAAGTGTAAGTCTGAGTATTAATGTACTTAGTCTTAGACATTTCTTTAGTGAAATGAAATCAAATAAAGATATGTGTGCACACTGAAAACACTTGAGTTCATGGACTTTATTTATTAAGGTTATATAAGCTGTCATTTTAAAAGGCAGTGACACGTGTTGCTGGAGTCTGCGCATAATAAGATTAGAGTTTGAATGTTGTCAAAGCACTTTAATAATTTTCTAATCCCAGCTCCTATACTTTTTGTTTTTTTGGATTTTATGCATTTTAAAAACTGTAATTCTTTATTTATCAAACCAAGGCCTTAAGATTCAGAAAACAATCCCTTTAGAGATTTGGCGTTTCACATTTTCAGATGTTTGCACATAAAAGCACACAGGTACACGGCAAACTTTCATTTTTATTTATTTTTTTATATTATCTTTAAAATTAAATCCAAATGCTGCACGCACACAAGTGAAATATGATGGCATGTCTGATGGATGCTTTCAAAAGTGACCTTTACATATGTTTGTTTTGTTGTACCTGATAATTCCAGGAATTTGTCAAACTCTTCATGCATGTTTTTTTTTTTCAAGAGCTTTAGCAGATGTTCCCAGCATGCAATGCTTCATCATTATATTTGACTCAAACCAGTCTGGAGATGAGCCGTCATGCTGATCTGACTGCTGGGTCTCATTTTTGCCTCTCAGAATGAAAGTTGTCTTATCCTGAGGAGGTGGTTGTCCAGCTGTTCCTCCGCCTGCTGCAGGTCAGTCGTGATCCTGCATATCTGATGCCTACATGCTAAACAATGTGGGAGGTCCTGAACCTCTCAAATGCCCTTTTACCTACTTTCAAAACTACGCTTCATGTTCTTTAGAAACATTTACTCAACAGTCTGATAAATGTAAAGTGTGTGGTTTGATGTCTATCTATAATAAGTTGATTCAAACACAAATTCCTGCTCATTAAAAGGAAAGTTGTTTAAGATTGTATTACCTGGTCTATAAGGCTCATGAGTGAAGAGGATGTTTGAGGCTTTTTGAAAAAATTTCCCTGTATGCTATTTCAGGTTATTGAATTAATTGTAAACATCCAAGTCAAATAAAGGCGATCTAATCTACACAAATAATGTGCTGAATCCAATAACAGATCACAGGAGGGACGCTAAAAAAAATCACACATGAATAACCTCTTTTCAGGCTCTTGTGTGGTTTAATAAATATGTTCAGGCTCATTCACTTTCCTTTGTATGATGTTTTCTGATTGAGTGTCTTTAAGGTCAACATCCTGATGAATCACCAAACCTCTCCGCTGACCTTCTGCTTCAGTACAAGAGCTCTGGCATTATTCTACATAATACGCTGATAAAGTACATTTATATTCCATTCATTGGTGGTGAGCTAAGCTTCACAGACCTTGAGCCAGAGAGCTGCCTTGAATCATAACACTCTCTGTCATAGAAGTGATATATTCATGTTGAATGGCTCTACAGTAAACTCAGCTGATTCAGTGAAGTCTTTATTTCTAGGCTATATGCAAGATTTGTCTTGTTTTATACACAAAATATCTTGACAAAAGCCTTTTCATGTTTTTTAACACCTCTTTTAACAATCTTAAATGTTTAAGTGATGCCTTTCATGGTCAGTGGTGTTTTATCCACTCAGAAACACATTGCTGATTTCCAAAAGGAACAAATACAGTTTGCCTGTTTTATCACCTGGGACAGAACTTGTTCACCTCAGAAAATGGTTACAGTTTTCACAGTTGACCATCAGAAATCAAACCATCCTTATCTCTACCCCCTACATATTAGAAAGGCATGACTGGGCAGCTTAACATTAACTTGTGAGATCTGTCATCTGTTTGTATGAGGGGCCACCAGGGACATTATTCCAAGTTACCTCTCACACACACATGTGAAAACAAAACCTCTCATACACACATGTGAAAACCTCTCATACACACATGTGAAAACAAACCTCTCATACACACTAGTGAAAACCTCTTATACACACATGTGAAAACAAAACCTCTCATACACACATGTGAAAACCTCTCATACACACATGTGAAAAACTCTTTTACACACAGGTGAAAACAAAACCTCTCATACACACTAGTGAAAACCTCTTATACACACTAGTGAAAACCTCTTATACACACATGTGAAAACAAAACCTCTCATACACACTAGTGAAAACCTCTTATACACACATGTGAAAACAAAACCTCTCATACACACTAGTGAAAACCTCTCATACACACATGTGAAAACCTCTCATACACACTAGTGAAAACCTCTCATACACACTAGTGAAAACCTCTTATACACACATGTGAAAACAAAACCTCTCATACACACATGTGAAAACCTCTCATACACACTAGTGAAAACCTCTCATACACACTAGTGAAAACCTCTCATACACACATGTGAAAACCTCTCATACACACTAGTGAAAACCTCTCATACACACTAGTGAAAACCTCTTATACACACATGTGAAAACAAAACCTCTCATACACACAAGTGAAAACCTCTCACACATACATGTGAAAACCTCTTATACACACTAGTGAAAACCTCTTATACACACATGTGAAAACAAAACCTCTCATCCACACTAGTGAAAACCTCCCCTCCACACTTGTGAAAACCTCTCATACACACTAGTGAAAACCTCTCATACACACAAGTGAAAACCTCTCATACACACTAGTGAAAACCTCTCATACACACTAGTGAAAACCTCTCATACACACAGTGAAAACCTCTCATACACACTAGTAAAACCTCTTATACACACATGTGAAAACAAAACCTCTCATACACACTAGTGAAAACCTCTTATACACACATGTGAAAACAAAACCTCTCATACACACTAGTGAAAACCTCTCATACACACAAGTGAAAACCTCTCATACACACTAGTGAAAACCTCTTATACACACATGTGAAAACAAAACCTCTCATACACACTAGTGAAAACCTCTCATACACACATGTGAAAACCTCTCATACACACATGTGAAAACCTCTTATACACACATGTGAAATGAAAACCTCTCATACACACATGTGAAAACCTCTCATACACACTAGTGAAAACCTCTCATACACACTAGTGAAAACCTCTCATACACACTAGTGAAAACCTCTCATACACACATGTGAAAACCTCTCATACACACTAGTAAAAACCTCTCATACACACTAGTGAAAACCTCTCATACACACATGTGAAAACCTCTCATACACACTAGTGAAAAAAACTTTTATACACACATATGGAATAAACATCTAGTTTTAAGATGTTTGTAAGAGGTTTTTTCATATGTGTGTATGAGAGGTTTTCACTAGTGTATATGAGAGGTTTTGTTTTCACATGTGTGTATGAGAGGTTTCACTAGTGTGTATGAGAGGTTTTCACTAGTGTGTATGAGAGGTTTTGTTTTCACATGTGTGTATAAGAGGTTTTCACTAGTGTGTATGAGAGGTTTTCACTAGTGTGTATGGGAGGTTTAGTTTTCACATGTGTGTATGAGATGTTTTCACATGTGTGTATGAGAGGTTTTGTTTTCACATGTGTGTATGAGAGGTTTTCACTAGTGTGTATGAGAGGTTTTCACATGTGTGTATGAGAGGTTTTCACTAGTGTGTATGAGAGGTTTTCACTGGTGTGTATGAGAGGTTTTGTTTTCACTAGTGTGTATGAGAGGTTTTCACTAGTGTGTATGAGAGGTTTTCACATGTGTGTATGAGAGGTTTTCACTAGTGTGTATGAGAGGTTTTCACATGTGTGTATGAGAGGTTTTCACTAGTCTGTATGAGAGGTTTTGTTTTCACATGTGTGTATGAGAAGTTTTCACTAGTGTGTATGAGAGGTTTTTACTAGTGTGTATGAGAAGTTTTCACATGTGTGTATGAGAGGTTTTCACATGTGTGTATAAGAGGTTTTCACATGTGTGTATGAGAGGTAACTTGGAATAATGTCCCTGGTGGCCCCTCATATGTTTGCATTTATCAGACACGTGTGATAAGCAAGCTGCTGCAGACGAGACTCCTAGAAAGAACAGCACCAAAATAACACCACAGATCTCTGCTGGGAACTTTATTGTTTTTTATAGATATTTAGATTTTTACTGAGAGCACCATCAACATTAAATGACACATAAAACTAGTGAAACCATTTTAAAAATATCCTTACTCTTGTATTCCTATAAAATCACAGTGAACTTCTTGTTCTGAATTCAAAAATTATTTTCTCTGCTGTGCAGTGAGACAACATCCACCCCAAAGAGCAGTCAACACATTTAAAGATCTGATGTAATGTTTTAATTTGTACAAAATACATAACATTTAGTTTTATACTTGGTGCACTGAGCAGGTTTATTTAAAAATAAAAGTAATAAAATTCCCCTGCAGAGCATTTCTTGGACAGACACAGTTTTTGCATTAAATTCATCACTGTTTTACCAAAACATAAATAAAGTGAACAAATCCACATACAACTTAATTCACAGAGTTTAAATACATCTAACTGATGATTAACTGAATGAAATGAATGAAGACGTATTGAAGTTGAGTCAGATTTTAAAAAGCAGCTCATCTAGCAGTGATCTGTGCACCATAACTTCTCCAGGTTTCATAAACTAATCATTGTGTGACTTTGTTTTCTTTTCTGTAATATATTTATGTCATGCATTAAAAATTAGAGCTTCTCAGAAAGTAGAGTCTGCATATTTATAGCTTCAGTTGGTGTTTGCATCATTAGAATGACCTGATTAACTTGATTAATTGATGAGGCTGAAGTTTAAAACATCATTATTTTACATCAGAGAACTCCTCCTGGACTCCTCGAAGCTCAGAGACAGAGTAACGGTCCCACTCCCAAAGCTCACCCTCGGCCTGTGCCGACCTGATTTTTGGTCGCAGTCACCGCCGTTGGTCTTTAGGCTGCTGGACGAGGAGGGAGTTGAGCCTGAAGACCCACAGATGCTGTTGGACTTTTTCCTTGAAGCTGTGCTGTGTTTTAGCGTCGCTTTCGCCGCCACTTTAAAAGCGTGGGCTGCGGTGCTGCATCGAACCTCTTCGATGGTGTTTCTGGACGACTTGAAGAGGATGATGTACACTTTGTTAAAGAAAATGCAGGCCAAGAGTCCAAAGCTGGACGCCAGTATGGCGATAACCTCCACAGCTGAAACAAACTTGCCGTAAGTGCTGAAGTATGCAGGGATAAAAGAGATCCAAACAATAAAGAATATGAGCATGCTGAAGGTGATGAATTTGGCCTCTGTGAAGTTCTCTGGGAGTTTCCGGGACTTGAATGCAAAGAAGAAACAAATGGCAGCCAGAAGACACGTATAGCCAATGAGAAAGCCAAGAGCCATCACAGAGCCTTCGTAGCATGTGATGAAAATGATCTCATCAATGTCGTGGTTCCTGTAGCTAGAAGGAGGGGCGTTGTAAAGCCACACTACACAAATCATAACTTGGACAAACGTGCACAAAAACACCAGCAGGAACTGTAGATTTAACCCCCACCATTTACGGTGGAGACTTGTTGGAATTTTGGCCTCAAAAACTAAAAGGACTCTGTTAGTTTTGACAAGAATGCAGGAGATGCAGAGGACAAAACTGATCCCGAAGGCGGGCTGACGTAAACGACATGTCCAGTCCTGCGGCTCTCCGATGAAAATCAGAGAGCTCGAGAAGCAACAGATGAGCGAGAACAGGAGGACGTAGGACAGCTCTCGGTTTGTGGCCTTCACTATCGGGGTGTTGCGAAATTTGACGAAGACTCCCATCACAAAGGCTGTTAGGACGACGCCTAGAACAGCACATATGGCCAAAGCTATTCCAAACGGCTCGCCCCAGGAGAGAAACTCTATTTCTTTCAGGAAACAGAATGTGTGGTTTCCGTTTGACCAGGAGTTATTGGGACACTTAGTGCAGACGCTGGCATCTGTGTAAATACATAAACATATACATCAATATTTAAACAACATTAACAGCAGCTTCTACCTGTGCTTCTCTATACCTTTATGGTTGCTGTACTCTCCATCTGAACACTCGGTGCATTCAAAGCAACATGTGGGCATGCTGTCGATGATCCCCTTCCTCGTTCCAGGCTCACACTCCTCACTGCAATTAGAGGTCGGCACCTGTAGAGTAGAAAACACAGGTCAGCACTCATCATCTAAAGAAATAACTAGTCTTTGCCCTTCCTTTTAAACCTTTTGGGGAGTTTGTGAAGAAAAATTTAAAGTGCCCATGACATCGGTTTCCATGTTTTCTGACTTATCTATCATGTTGCAACGTTGAGTTCTCACCTTAAACCTGCCAGAAAGAGCAAAAAACGGCATCCATCTGTCTCCTAGTACAGCCAGTGAGAAGCTCTTCCAGATTTCAGACCCAGGTTTCAAACAGTTTTTTTCACTCCAGCCCGCTATGAGGTCATAGTGATCCGGACTTGCTTATATGGTCAATTCTCCGCCCACATGCACGTTCACGACAACTGGAGCGAGGCAGTGCCGCCGCCATTGCCCATAGACCGTGTAGTGTTTAGTTTCAGTTTCGTTTCTCTTTCACGCGACGACACTGCCCCCTGCTGCAGCAGAAGTGTCAGGCTGCCAAATAAGGAGAAACCCAGCAGAACCGGAAGGCGGCGCTTTCTTCTGATCTCTGAGTTGCTCGTTAGGAAATAATTACAGTGTATTTTGAGTTATAATGGTGCAACGCTAATCTAAAGGCATCAAAGATTACACCTGTTTAATATAAAGTGATTTAAATATGGAGTCACAGGCACTTTAAAAATAAAATCAACAAATGAGCACTCGAACCAATCAGAAAACCGCGTGTCTCTGGTATGAACTGCATGGTGAAGCAGCTCAGTGCTTCAACACTAGGGTCAGCTGGTCAATTCAGAACATCAAGTTTGTGTTTTAAGTGATTTTGAGAAATTAAATCAAATTTTTAAACAACTGCTATTAATATATTATTGACATCATAGTCACGAATTAACAGTGCGATTGTTTAGATTGTGTCATAAATCAGTATTAATAAAAACAGAACATTTAGCAGCCTTCAACCCAATGGATACAAATATAGCCTCAAAATAAAGTCTGTTACTTTGGTTTGAACATTTACAAGAACCAGCTTTGACTGACCTCTAAACTGTATCCATTCCAGAGAATCTTTGTCTTGTCAATGGACAGTTTGGCTCCTCTCTTGGCATGCATACTGTAGCATCCGACCTCCTCAAAGATCACAGAGCCGTGTTCTGTGCATCTTTGCCAGTTGATGATGGTGTAGTTTGCTGCCATGTCTGCATTTTCATCAAAGAGCATCTTTTCACCCATACTGTTGGTGTAGTTCAAATGTCTCAGCTGCTTCAGCACCTGCAAAGCAGAACAACTTTCACTCATTAAAGAAGAATTTTTTCTCTTTTTCTGTTTCAAAAATCTGTGCAAGATTTTACCTGCCAGGCTTCAATTTTCTTAATGTCTGCACAGGAATTGTTAGCAAAAAGCCCACGCCCAGGTGTGCAGGTGAGAATGTTCTGCAGGGCCTGTGCAATTGAATAAACTGCCACATAAGCATTATAGGAGATACGAAGGTGTGTGTAGTCCAGGTAAGGGGTCTCAACACTTGTGATGTCTTCCTCACCAGTGCACAAAGGCCTGAAAGTAGTGCTGCCGTTCTCACTTTCTTGGAGTCTTGGGCTGTCCTCCAGGTAACAGTTAAAGGTTTCCTCCCAAAACTCTCGAACAAACTCATTGTGACTGTCCTTCTTTGGCTGGACTTGCTGTAGAAACTCTCTAAAGCCAGGTATATGCCCTGCCCTTAAAGCAAAGCCAATAGTTCCCGCTACCACATCTAGATATTCTGGTTTAGCAATGAGAGAGGAGCTAGCCCACGCTTCACTGGCGAGCAAGATGCGATCTGTGATGTTTCTCCGGACCATCTCTTTGATTAGTGGCTCAACGTCGGGGCCACTGGCAAAAACAACTATCACTTTGGCCGTGGAGTTCTCAATCCTGTCAACCAGAGCTCTAATTTCATGATCCTCAAAGTACTGAGAGATAAGTTCATTCAGGTGAATGCAGATATCTCGCTCTTCCATTTCCTTTTCAAACTTTTCAATCCCTGGACGTCCGTAGTCGTCATCTGAAGCAACAGCGATGACCCAGTTCCACTGGAAGTACTCGATGATGTCCGCCATGGCCGTGGCTTGGTACTCGTCTGTGGGGATGGTTCTCATGAAGGACTTGTACTGATTTTTGTTGCTCAGGAGGCGACTAGAGGAGGCATAGCTGATCTAAAACAGGAAAATATTGAAAGATTTAAATGATCAAACATTAAGTTTTGTCCACTGCACTGTATGTCTGTTAGATACCTGTATTATATGTGACAGATACTGACCTGAGGAATATAAAAAAGACTCAGCAGGTTAGCAACTGCTGTGGAGACTGCAGAACCAGCAGCCCCCACAACCGCTATGGTTGATGGGATGTGATCGGTGCAGTTGCAAAACTCATCTAAATTCAGGGAGTCAATCTTGTTCTGAGCCACAAAGCTAAGGGTAGCTTCCAAAGCTTTTGACACAGTGTTGCACGTGTCAAATATCCTGTAGCCCAGCGTGATGTTGGGCAGCAACGTGCTGCTGTTGTTTATTTCATCAATGGCAAAAATCATAGCCTGGACCCAACGGAAACCACGGAAATTAAACCTGCAAAACATCAAACGTTGTGTTAAAATGATTTGTGTGACGCAACTAGATACAGGAAGTTGAAACCAAACCAAAGCAGCACCCTCTAGTGGATGACTGCCATGCAAATAAATGTGACATTTTCCTGACTAAAAATTAAAATGTACCTCAGATCAACTTTCCAATGGGCTGACTTCTCTTGAATTCTGTAGTTTTGCTTTGATGTTTATGCAAAAATATTTGTTTTTTAAACACGTTTCTAATATATTTAGTTGTTATTTATGATTTATTTACCAAAAAAATGCTATAATTGCGTAGGTGTGGGATATTACTGCTTCTCTTCAGAACAATAGATAAATACATCATTATGTGTCAGTGGTTCCCATCAAAGAAAGGCCATGACAGAACAATAAAGGTCTAAATGATTCCATTTTATGTTCCTAGTGCTTTTACAGCCTCTTGTATTTTTAAAATCTAACCCTAACCAACCAGGTGTGACAGAAAGTTTGAAAACTGAAATAACTTTTAAAATGTTGGGATGGAAAAGCCTCAAACTTGTGTCCTTTGTGTGACAGCAAACTAAAAAAGCCACTACTTCCTCTCACTCCTAAAGGAAGGAAAATGATTTCTAATAGTCTCAACTGGAAAAACGACATTATTTTGACTCTTGGACTCACAAAAGGAAAGCTAAACTACCTTCCTCAAGCTTAAAAAGTGACAGGGCTGTGTTTTTATGAGGTTTTTTAGTTGGTTTTGACTTCAAAAACAGGAAGAACAAATAAACGCCATCATTTAGCTTCTAAGACCCAGTCTGAATCTTACCTAACACACTGTGTGGATTCTGGCCGAGCTGCCAGGTCTTGATCTTTAGACGCGACTCCAAAGTGAATGGGGAAAAGTCCTCCAAGTAAAATGTCTCCAGTCATTTGTGCCCTCTGATGGGGCCCGTAGGTTGAAATCACATAACTGGACCCCAGCACTATCAAGTAATACAGGAGCAGCCTCATCTTTTTGTGTTTGAATGTTTTTCCTTCGGCTGCTCAGACAGTGGACTTTGTTCAGTATCCTCGTCTCCCTTCAGTCTGCCTGTTGCACTGTTCTGCTGTACTCATGTTTGGACAATAGAAATGGTGCACCTGTTTGAAAAAGTAGAAAACACATTGGGCTTCAAACAAAATGATAAAGGAACACAGTAAAGTGACCAATCAGCTGGTTTATTGGGGGATAATTCTACAAACAATAAGACCCAAAACAGCCTCTCACACCTCATTAACAAGGAAAGTGTGCTGTTTGAAATACTCAGAACTTACAAGAGCAGAAGTCACACTCTACCGAGCTTCCTTCCTGCAGACTCCCAGTGTAATGTCAGCGAGCTGCAGTCACCATAGCAGCGCCTCCAAATCTGGCTAATACTGCTGGAAAAATGCTGGAGCAGAGCTGTGATAATGAGGTCACAGCCACCCAGTTTACACAGGAACAACGGCTGTTGTTGTGAAGAAAAAAAAAATCATAACAAACATTTACAAAAAATCATTTATTTTCAAGAACAGACTGTCCTCAGAATGAATCTTAATACAAAAAGTCTTTACTGACATGATGTTTTCTTATTTAAAATGGATAACCTTCCGGTAACTAGTTAAATTAGCTACCTCACAGGCTAGTATGATACTGTTTAAGTTACACAGGAATTTAAACATTTTAGTGATTTATCTTGTTTTCATTTCCAATTAATAGCTGAGACATCAAACATAAATCATACAAGGAATCAGACTTACCAGTTGATCTCCAGAGAGTGGGGTTCACTTGGACCGGCCAGGCTGCAGCTTTTGACTGATTTCAAAACCTTTTTCTAAAATATCCTGAGTGGATTTAAAAGACGACGCTGCTGCCGTCTGACCCTCTCTATGGATGAATCATTAACAGAAAGAGGGATTGTCCATTTCCTTCAGGTAACGAGGTTTGCTCTCACTTCACCCCTCCCACCCCATCCCATAAGTGGGATGTGATTGAAAATGTTACCAATGTCTACAGACTGAATGCATTTTTGAAGCTACTTTTATGTAATTTCTTATATGATCATTGTCAATCCTTTCAAACAAACACAAAATAAACATCTGACAACTAAAATTCAGTTTCAGTGTCACAGCCAGGACAACATATCTCATTTAGTCATTGGATTTTTTATTTTTGTGTGTAAATCAACTCTGTTGTTTATATAACTACTTGCTGAAAAGCATCAGAAAAATTATTTTAAACCTTTTTTTTACCTCCAATAGCATCAAAAACTACATAAAGAGCTCCATCCTTTCTTAAATACAAATATTTGCCATTACTTTACACAAAAATCAATATATCTGTTCAGTTATTTGACATGTACATTTTAAAAAATACAAAGTTTGATCACACAAAGTTTGTTTGTTTCAAAATAAAATACTTTTTAAAAAAGTTGTGGACATTTAATAGCAGATCTGTTATCATGCAGTGGCTGAGTCCAGTGATGAGTTTTACATGGATGTTTTTTTAAATTAGAGTTTAACTGCAGCATGATGATGATAGAAACCCCTGGAAACAATGGACTGAACCATCATGTTCTTCAAACATGTCTGAGTCTTTAATGCTCTGATGAGCCAGTCTTCAGTCTGTTGCTGAGCAGATGTCTCTGCCAGAAAACATTTCAGTTTTACAACACGTTGACTCATCTGTGTCCCGATGCAGCTCAATGTCCAAGAGGCACCTGTTATGGTGTAAAATTCTATTTAATTAAATAAAAGTGAATATTCACTAACACGGGTTGGTATTGGTGTCTTTACAACACTTCAAAATTATTCTAAAAATATTTAATGTCCATCATATTATTATAAAACTGTAAATATGTTTTTACATTTTGCAAAAAAAATCTGAAAGGTAAGAAGATCTAAACAATTCAGAGTTTAGATCTTTAATCTGGTTCAGTCTTAGACAGAAAAACTCAACCTAAGAAAAATATGCCCCTAAATCAGCTAAAATACGCTTTTATTTGTATTTTAAAGCTTCATAAAGTGTATCTCACGCTTGCATGATTCTCTCATATTAAACTTTCTGATCCTGTCTTTTCCAGAAATGACACATCAGTCTGAAATTTAACATAATGTCTTAAAAAATGCCAGACCGTGCAAAGTTCACAGTGAATGGATTTATCCTCACACTGTGGATGGACTGGAACAGATCACATCACAGTCACGCACTCTGCAGCATCCAGCTGAAAAGGTAGGGTCGCTTTCTAAAGACAACAAGCTGAGGGTAAATACAAGCAGGCAGCGTGTTTACCTGATCTGGTTAGGTGGTTGGACAAAGATGCATCATGTTAACTGTCAAATTAAAAATGTTCTTTATTAAGGTTTAGCTTATTCCTGTTTGTATGAGTAATTACAGGTTTACTATAAAATAAAGAATTGTGTCATTTACTTTGCAGCAACAACCCTATGGGTTAACTTATAAAGCTAATAATTAAAATAATAATAATTTATAATTCTTATATTAATAAATAAATAAATGGCTAGCCCTGCTGCAATGCTAACATTAGCTTGTACGTAAACAGGAGCAATAAGCGGAGATTCAGTTTCTGCTGGTGTTTTTATTTCTGTCCTTCTCTACAGCAGATGATGATTTGTTAGGAGAAATAAACAGTGCTCTTCACTGCTGCTTGTGTAAAGTTACTGTTAAGTTGCAGTTTCATTCAGTCACCACAGTGCTGCAGCCCCATCAGCCACATGACATTGTGAGTCCTCACAAATATTTCAAAACGATAAAATGACAGACCAATTATATAAGGATACAAAAGGACAACAGAAAAAAAACAACGATTTATTTTTCATTTGCAATGTTTCTAGCTATTTTTACTATTTACCTCAAATGAAAATTTGTTGTAGTGCATGTTTATGATCCTTACACCCAACTAAACCTGTCTGGTTAAACAGATGTCTGGTGCAAAGCTGCTGCTCTTCCTGCAGAGTTTATCACGGAAAAAACCTCTGGAGCCTGAGGGTGAAGTGTCCAACTTTCGGCGTTGCCTGACCACCCTCGACCTGGTCGCTCTGGGGGTCGGCAGCACCCTGGGGGCCGGTGTTTATGTGCTGTCAGGAGAAGTGGCCAGGACCGTGGCTGGTCCGAGTATAATCATCTCCTTCCTGATAGCAGCTGTAGCCTCCATCTTTGCAGGACTGTGCTACGCTGAATTTGGTGCTCGTGTTCCCAAAACGGGCTCAGCCTATCTGTACAGCTATGTGACTGTGGGGGAGATATGGGCTTTTATCACCGGCTGGAACCTGCTGCTCTCTTATGTCATAGGTAACACAACCATGTGCATGTGATTGAACCTGTCATCCAGAAACATTCCTTGTTTTTATGGTTCTATTTAACAGTTCTCATTTTGTGTGTCTATTTCACTGCATTTGATGCATGTTTCATATTTGTGTCTTGAAGGGACATCAAGTGTAGCCAGAGCATGGAGTGGGACCTTCGATGACCTCATTGGAAACGTTATTGCCACCTCCCTGGGCAAACAGGCTGGGATGGATTTCCCTGGATTAGCTCCTTACCCAGACTTCTTTGCAGCTGGCCTCATCATGCTCTTGGCAGGTATACTCTGTCCTCATATTTGACCAATGAGTTTCTGTTGGGTTTGTGCTCACCTGAATGTTTCTTTCTTTTAGGGGTTCTTGCATTTGGTGTCAAGGAGTCAGCTATAGTAAACAAGGTTTTTACAGCCGTTAACATCCTAGTGTTGCTGTTTGTTATCCTCTCTGGTTTCATAAAGGGAGACATTAACAACTGGTACACTGATGAGGATACTCTCCCAAACAGAGATGAGTATGGAGTCCTGTTTCATTATGGTTGTGTTTAAGCTGCTGAATCATCAGAGCCTCCTGAGTGACGTCTGTTACTTTTTTTTTTTTTTTAGAAACAACACATTCCTGAATGAAACCAGCAAATATGGAAGCGGGGGATTTTTCCCTTTTGGCTTTGAGGGAACATTGGCAGGAGCAGCTACTTGTTTTTATGCATTTGTTGGATTTGATTGCATTGCCACAACAGGTGAATAAACTGAAGCGTTTGCAGAAGGAAAGTTGAGTAACATAGTAGTGAAGTGTTGCAAGAAATGACAAGTTCTCCACTTCTTTTTCACCTGCTTCTGTCTTTAGGAGAGGAGGTTCAGAACCCTCAGAAGTCCATCCCCCTCAGCATTGTCTTGTCCCTCCTCATCTGCTTCTTGGCCTATTTTGGAGTGTCTGCTGCCTTGACTCTGATGATGCCGTACTATTTGCTCAGTGTTCACAGCCCGCTGCCAGTGGCTTTTACATACATCGGTTGGGGCCCTGCAAAGTATGCAGTGGCTGCAGGATCTCTCTGTGCTCTGTCAACAAGGTAAAAAAAAAAATACAAATCTCTTCTATTTAGAAACACAACACAATTCTGCAAATCAATAATTTATTCTTAATTACAATTTCTAGATAGGTTTGTTGAAATGTTATAACATTTTGTTCTCTTAGATTAACAGTTTTAGCACATCACAGAAATACCTGCTGCACACTGAAAACAGAAACTGCCTGCAGATGAATTGTGTGATCTTTTATCTGCAGCTTATTGGGATCCATGTTCCCGATGCCCCGTGTCCTCTATGCCATGGCCAGGGACGGTCTTCTCTTCAGACCGCTCACTAAAATAAGTAACAGACAAAGTCCTGTTGTTGCCACACTAGCTTCAGGGATTGTAGCAGGTAAACACAACTAACAGTGTAATTTATTGCCCTAAAGTCATGTTCTTAATGTTTAATGGAAGTTTATTCTGTTGACTTTTTCCCATATCAGATCTGGTGCTGAGAAAATTAACTCTTTTAAATTAAATAGGAAATAAAGAAAAACTTTTTAAATTTTTTGGCATCTTTTGCATCTTAAATGCTGACAGATTAAATAGTTAAAACAGGACTCAATGAGACCCTTATGTCTTTGCAGCTGTCATGGCGTTGTTATTTGACCTGAAGGCGCTGGTTGACATGATGTCTATTGGAACTCTGTTTGCCTACACGCTTGTTGCCATCTGTATTCTCATATTAAGGTATTTTTATCTATTGGGCTTTTAAAAAAAATTGCACACTCATGCAATAAATTGTACTTTTTGAGAAAATTTATACAATAATGACTTTATATTTGACTGTTAATTAACAGGTTGACAAATTTAAAATCTTTGGATTGGATTTTATAAGCAATAAATGTAAACAAAACTTTTACCTGATCAATTTAAACAAAACCCAAGAAACAAATTAGAATTCATTCTGCTAGAAATATTTGGTTTATTAATATTTATAAAGAAAAGTGAAACAAAAAGACATTGGCCTGGAAGATATTTGAATGTTTCTAAAATCTTTCTGGCTAGTGCATGAACTCTATGCATGTGTGATTTTATTTATATAACTCTAATTATTCAGGTACCAAACTGAACTTGGTGAAGATTCTATAGGAAAAGCAGAGCCGATTACAGTAGGTGGTCTAGTGTGTCCTCCCTCCCAAACAACCCCACGCACATCAAAAAATGTCTCTATACTAACAGTTTCTGCTGGTGAGTCCTCACATTATGCACAGATTGTTTCATTGTTATGAATACAGATATGTTGGTAAGGACTGATATTCACATTTCTGTTCCCTCTCAGTCTTTTTATCTATTATTCTCAGCCTCTTCATTTCAAGGCCTGTTGTCATGCAGTCCTTTCAGTGGTGGAGTTTCCTTTGTGTCTCTATGATTCTACTGATGCTGATCATCACTGTTGTGATTATCTGGAGGCAGCCACAGAGTACAGCCACAGCTGCTTTCATGGTACACCACAATAATACCTACTTAAAGACATTTGTTCATCTTTCCTCTTAAAAATAAAAACCTGAGTTTTTCTACATCTTCAGGTGCCTTATGTGCCGTGGCTTCCTACTTTCAGCACCTTTGTGAATGTCTATCTCATGGTTCAGCTTGGATCAGACACCTGGATTCGCTATGCAGTATGGATGGCAGTAGGTATGAGAGGAGGAGGAGCATCAACATCTGGAGTAAAGGAAAATTTGAAAATTGTTTCTAAAATATTACACAATCTGAGCAATGTCTTTTCTTTTTACAGGTTTAATCATCTACTTTTGTTATGGGTTTAACCACAGCGTGCAGAAACAACGGCGTGCCCTGAGCAGAGTCAGCTTTCACCACATCGCCACCTAAACTCTGAACCTGCATGATTCTATATGATAGACTGTAAAAATAAGACTGGACATGGATAAATAAGGCTGAATTCATCACTTCATGCAAAACATTTCCTAATCTTGGTTAAGATGCTAGCTTAGGATATGTTGGATTTATAAAAAGAAACAGATTAACATAAAATAGTCAGGGGTTATTTTTAAGTAGCTCCTATCGTCAGGACTTGTTCTATGAGCAAAACACACAATTTGGTTTATTCTTTGAAGGAAAATTATTTAAAAACTTACAAGTGTTTTGTTGTGCAATGAGCATTGATGGGGTGGAGATCAGAGAAAGGACTATTTCAATGTATTGTTTTAATTTCACACAAGACTGTCACATTACTGACAATAAAACACATTTCATGTTTCATACTTCATACATTTCTGTAATATGATAAAAGCACGTGATAAAATTACAGTCTATTTTGTACAATATATGCAAAATTCTCTTTCTTTCTTTCTTTCTTTCTTTCTTTCTTTCTTTCTTTCTTTCTTTCTTTCTTTCTTTCTTTCTTTCTTTCTTTCTTTCTTTCTTTCTCTCTCTCTCTCATTCGCCTCTGTACTGCGTACGACTTTAGAACGTATTAGCCAATCATAAGAGAGCAAGCTGGAGCTGTGGCCAATCAGAGACTCGCCAAGAAGGCGGAGCGCATTGTTCAAAAAACCGAACGTTGTCGGGTAAAGTCAGGACAGGCAGTCAGCTGGAGCTCAGAGAGCGACGGTAACTACATGTAGTCAGAGAACGTGATTAACTTCAGTACTGACGCTTTATTTTCATTTTAGAAAAGGATTATTTTTTATTTAGAAACGTTTATTGGACCAGTTTGCTGGAAACCAGCCGCTCTCTTCACTTTCTACAAGCAGACTCCTGCTGAAAGGTGAGTCACTCGGTTTGTTATTGTAGTTATGTGGAATAAATTGAATACATTTACCCCACGTTTTATTTTCATGTTGTGTAAATGTTTTAGTTACTACGAAATTAGATGAATTCCATTTGTAAAATCCCCAAAAAGCTACACGTTTCTTGTTTACCAATACAGTTTTAGCAATGGCTGGACTGGAGTACTGAAATGGTAATAAAGTTTAATACAGTTCAGTAAATCGTAGTGGTTGTAATCATTATTTATAAAAACACGTGCCCTTCAAGCAGTTCGGAGAGGGTTTTGTTTCAATCTGCATTCCTGCCGCTAGGTGTCACTAAAACCCAAACGTTGGTCCTTCAACACAATTTATGACTTATAGAAATATGAATACAATTTAAATATTTAGACAAATTCCCACCTTGAAGTGTCTTTAAAGTGAGAATTAAGGTTCCTGTTTTATGTTAGAAGGTCGTACTAGTTTTCCTCTGCTTCCTGTTTTCATGATACACCCTTTTGTTGAGATATTTGTCTAATGAGATTCAAACCAAAGCACAATCCCAGAGTCACTGTTGGACTGCTGTCCTGCTTTAACTGTGAGCTCATATTTTAAAACAACATGTTCAGATTTGTGTGACGTTTTAGGACACAGCAACTACTTCTCCAGTCTGAAATAAAACACAGATTTGATCAGAAATAGATTTTCTGCAGCCCAGTGTTGTGTGTGTGTGTGTGTGTGTGTGTGAGAGACTTTTTTCTGTTTTTAAACTCAGACAACAGACAGGTTGTGGTTTTAGTGCTTTATTATAACTTGTCTGGAGCTAAATGAGTAAACATCTGTTTCTTGCTGTTACAGGAAAGAATGGCGCTGACTCTGTCTTCCCCGTGTGGATACCCCTTTGAGGAGGAGGAGGAAATTGCTGTGTTTGAGTCTACAGCAGCAGAGCATGGAGGCCTGACCAGACCACGTCTGCCTGAGATCTCTGTCATCTCCCCCGGCCTGGACGTTCAGCCATCCATCACAAACCCAGTAAGGTTTACCAGAATACATCAAAAAGGTTATGTCGTCACAAAAACATTAAACGATGAAGCAATAACTCTGTTAATGTTTTAATTTAGTCCAATCAGAAAGTAGCAGTGAAACCCAGAAGCTGTGATGATGGGAGCTCGGAGAAGGTGAAGGTTTTTCTGCGCATTCGTCCACTTACTGACACAGAAAGAGTGAACGGAGAAGAGCAGGTGAGAGAGTGAAGTCATCGTTTTGTTTTCTGAGTGTTTTTATTCCTCTGATTAGAAGCATTGCCTTATTGTTGTTAGCATCCAGTTGGTGTAAGGTTCACGCTTCTTTTAGGGTTGTGTGATGGTCCAAGATGAAGAGACGCTGCTGCTCAAAGCTCCAGCGGCGTCTCAGAACATGAGGGCAGCAGAGAGGGGCATCGCTCAGAGCATCCACAAGTTCAGCTTCTCTAAGGTAGGAATCTAATGCACAGCTTCGCCGGCTGTTTGGGAACATCTATGTTCAACAGCCAAGCCAAAAATCTGCTTTTTTCTGCAATTTTTTGACAGATTTTTAGTCCAGAGACGACTCAGCAGCAGTTTTACGAGGACACGATGAAGAAGATGGTGACTGATGTTCTTAAAGGAGAAAACCGACTCCTCTACACTTACGGTGTCACCAATTCTGGGAAGACCTATACCATCCAAGGTACGATTGTTTTTACCCTGAAAAGGTTTGAAGACATTGCTTATGTTTTCATCTCTGTAGGCAGGGTGTCTGTACACGCTGATCTCATATTTATTCAGTTAACCTTAAACATCAAACTCTGACCCACAGGCAGCGGGCGAGAGACGGGCCTCCTGCCTCGGGCTTTAGTGTCTCTGTTCAGGAAGCTGCAGGGTCGTCTGTATGGTGCTCTGGACCTGAAGCCTGTCATGTGTCAGGATGTGAGGCAGCTCAATTCCAGTGAGATTAAGGTGGAGGAAATCCGCAGAAACTCTCTTCTTAAAGAGGTAAACAAACGCTTCCCCGGTATTAGGTTTGAAACACACAACACCCTATAATGATGACGTACTGAGAAATCACATGTTTCTGTAGCTTAGTTGGAGTTCACCTATGGTAAATTTGGTTGGTCATGATGTGGAAAGACACACACCTGTCTGTATAAGGTCCCACAGTGGACAGTGCATGTCAGAGCACAACCCAAGCATGAAGTCAGAGGAACTGTCTGCAGACCTCAGAGACAGGATTGTCTCCAGGCACAAACCTGTGAAGGTTACAGAAACATTTCTGCTGCTGTGAAGGTCCCAGTGAGCTCAGTGGTCTCCATCATCTGGAAGTGGAAGAAATTCTAAACCAGCAGGACTCTTCCTAGAGCTGCTGGTCATCTACTGTAAACTGAGTGATCAGGGAGAAGGGTCTTAGTCAGGGAGGAGACCAAGAACCTGATGGTCACTCTGTCAGAGCTCCAGTTCCTCTGGAGAGAGGAGAACCTTCCAGAAGGACAACCATCTCTGCAGAAATCTGACCTGTATGGTAGAGAGTCCAGACTGAAGACACTCCTTAGTAAAAGACACATGGCAGCCCACCTGGAGTTTACCAAAAGACACCTGAAGGACTCTCAGACCACGAGGAACAAAACTCTCTGGTCTGATGAGACACAGACTGAACTCTTTGGTGTGAACGCCAGGAGGAAACCAGACAGCGCTCATCACCATGACAACAGCATCCCTCCAGTGAAGCATGGTGGTGGCAGCATCAGGCTGTGGGGATGGTTATCAGCAGCAGGAACTGGGAGACCAGTCAGGATAGAGGGAAGGATGAATGCAGCAATGAACAGAAACATCCTGGATGAAGACCTGCTCCAGAGTGCTCTCGACCTCAGGCTGGGTCCAAGGTTTGTCTTTCAGCAGGACAACCACCCTAAGCACACAGCCAGGATATCAAAAGAGTGTCTTCAGGACAACTCTGTGATGTCCTTGAGTGTCCCAGCCAGAGCCCAGACTTAAATCCCGTTAAACGTCTCTGGAGAAATCTGAAAATGGCTGCAGCGACGCTTCCCATCTAACCTGATGGAGCTGAGAGGAGCTGCAAAGAGGAATGGACCAAACTGTCCAAAGATGGATGAACCAAGCTGGTGGCATCAGATTCAAAGAGCCTTTTTTAATTTTTAATAAATTAGCATAAATCTTAAAATGTTTTTGGCCAATTTGGGGTGTTGTGTGTAGAATTTTGAGGAAAAAATTAACCTAATCCATCTTGGAATAAGGCTGTAAAATATCAAAATGAGGAAAATACAATACACTGACTGAATACTTTCTGAAATCAGTGTAGCAGGTTTATTTTTAGTCATTGTTTTAAAGAATGCTTTAATGTCAACATGATAACCCAAAGATTTTACCTGCTTTGGGATCCCAACATGAAAACATCACAGTTCTGCAGCTCTCCTCAGTTTTTTTAGTAATTGGGCAACTTTAGCAGAAAATTAGGATGGGAATAAAATAATTCTGGACAGTGGGTACTTTTTTAAATGTAGCAGACCTTTTTTTATGACATAAATGAAAGACTGTAGAATGATAAAAACCAATGACGGTTATGGACTCATGAAAGCGTTTACATTTTTTACAGGATGAGAGTGTTTCCCGTCGAGCTGGAACCACGACAGCCTGGGACAGCGGGATCGGAGGACTCTCTTCTACAACTAACTTTGCCACTCAGCTTGAAGGTGAGAAGACGTTTATGAAACTTATCAAGTCTTGTTGCAGCGTGCCCAGCAACTGAAACGATTACTGTAAATCAACCATGCTGGTCGATTGTGTCCAAAATGGCAAATAGTTAGTTTTTATTATTGAATCTGTCTTGTTTACACTTTAACGGGTGCATTAAGACATTTTAAGTCAGAACTATGTTTTACTGCCTTTTAATTGGTTGATTTCCTCTGTGTGCAGACGCTGACAGTGTGTGTCTGGAGCCGGACAGCCTGTCTCTCAGTGGGGGGGTCGACTTTGAGGAAGGGGTTCAGTTTTCCATCTGGGTGTCCTTCTACGAGATCTACAACGAGTTCCTGTACGACCTGCTGGACGCTTCTCCCTCCCAGCAGCCCCGAAAGAGAGCCACGCTGCGGCTAAGTGACGACAAGCAGGGCAACCCCTACGTCAAAGGTGATTCTGACTCATCTGTGTGATCAATTAAACTCTGTACATTTGAGCTTTGCTCTATTTGAATTCAAGCACATTATCATTTCTTTCCTTACATCAGATCTCGCTTGGATCCAAGTCCGCAGCGCAGAGGAAGCTTGGAGGATTCTGAAGGCTGGACGTCGTAACCAGAGCTTTGCCAGCACTCATCTCAACCAGAACTCCAGCAGAAGGTGAGAACACAAGTATTAGCTTCTATAGCCTGCCTGAAAAAGAGGTTAAATAATAAGTTGTATTCATTTATTTAATATTGTTTCTTTTCATTCTATGATTGTATGTGCTGTGGATTTTATTTTGACTATAGCGAATTTGGTAAACAATGTAGCTTAAAACGGTTTATTTTTTCATGCCTCTTAACGTTCTAACATAGTATAGCTATAAATATATTGTGATGATTTAAAAAACCTAAAAGAAATTATTAGGGATGCACAGAAAATGCGGTCACTGAAATTATTGGGCTAAAAATTACCCAAAAGTGTATTTTCGGGTTTCGGCTGAAACACCTAAACCACAGAAACAAGACGGCCGAAACGTGTTATGTGGCGAGCAATGCGCAGCCAGAACATGAGAAACAGGATGAGAGCCAACATGTCTGCGGTGTGGACTTGATTCACCATCTCTGCTGGTGATTCTGAGCCGCTCCGGACCACAACGAGTCGTCTGCTCAGCTTGTGATCTGAGCGGCATGCTTCAATTGGCTCAATTGGCCTTGGTTTCCTCATTTTTGGATTTCGGTTTCAGCCAAGAATTTTCATTTTGGTGCATCCCTAGAAATGAATAAAGTGGTTGTCCCGCAGTTCTCTATAAACCTCAGCCATTCATACGTTTTGGACCGAAAGCAACTATTGGACAATCCGGCTGTCTGTCTCGCCGAAACGCCTCACTTCCTCGCTGCTTGGATCCAACTCATACTAGCAATATTTCTAGAATCACAATTTTCAAATTTATCAGATTATTTTTACGTGTAATTTTTAATTTCTAGTACTCTGAGAAACATTAAGCTTGACCAGTATCAGAAGATCAGAGCTGTACAGAAACCAGAATCTGCTTCTTTAAATCAGAATCTGCGTCTCTAGTTTTTAATTTGACTGATACTTTTTGCATCTCTGATCATGATTTTATCTCCTAATTTAGCCACAGCATCTTCTCCATCCGTGTCCTACACATCCACCCAGAGGCCGGTTCAGGTCAGGCCACGCACATCAGCGAGTGAGTTTACTGGTTACTGTAAATTCCACTTATTTTGATGAATTTCATGTTAAAGTCCTAAAGCTGAGCCTGGTCTGCTCTGTAGACTGACTGTGTGCGATCTGGCTGGATCTGAGCGCTGTAAAGAGCAGCGTAATGGAGAGAGGATGAAGGAGGCCAACAACATCAACACCTCCCTGCTAACACTGGGGCGCTGCATCACCGCCTTGAGGAACAACCAGAACAAGTATGCTCTGAACATGATGTGGTTGCAGTAAACAAAATATACCATTTCTAATTGTACTTCAGTGACTTTTCTAATATGTCTACAGGTCGCGACCCCCTCAAGTGGTGCCCTTCAGGGACAGTAAACTGACCCGGGTTCTGCAGGGCTTCTTCTGTGGGCGAGGGACCTCCTGCATGGTGGTCAACATCAATCCATGTGCATCCATCTATGATGAGACCCTCCAGGCCCTGAAATTCTCTGCCATCGCTACTCAGGTAAAAACAAAACGCTCTTTTACAAATTAGCTTTTCTGAGTTTAGGAAAATGTAGAAAAATAAAAGGATTGGTGTCATTTCAGCTCGTCCACGGCCCATCCACAAAAACCAGAGTGGCCTACATCCTGTCTCTGCTCCGCGAGCCGGCGGCTAACGTTAATGAAAGCTCGGTGATGGAGGAGGAAGAGGAGGAAAGTGATGATGAAGATGGAGATATCACCTTGTTAAACACTGAGGTATTGATGTTTGTGAATTTGCAGACAACCACAGAAAGCCGTCTTTAAAACTTTTGCGTGGTGCCGTATGCACATTTAGGTAAACGCCTGCATAAATGGTTAAAGAGGAAATGAATGAAAACAGAATTTCAGACATCAAAAGTTAATAGTTGTAACATCCTGTTGTGGGTCTTTCAGGCTTTGCTGCAGGTGATTGATGTCCTGAAGAGAGAAGTGCTCCGCCAGCGGCAGGAGAAGGAGGTCCTGGAGGCTAATGTGAGAGAGGAGGTGGTCTCTGAGATGATGGAGGTCATTACTGCAATGCGAGAAGGTTTCAAGTAAGTTTGCAAGGTTTTATATCGGATTACATTTTAAACTTTTTACTAATCTGAACTTACACTGACTTAATAAAGTGGTTTTATTCCTAAGTGAACATCCTATTGTCTGTATTCTTTAAAACGTGAGAAACAAAAAGACCAGCTTTATGCTAAAGTGATGACATGTCAGACTGGGGTGGGATGGATGTAGATGCTGAGCTGTGATGTCTTCTGTCCCAAAGTGAGACCTTGGAGGCTGAGAAGGCGATTATCGAGGAGAGGTGTGAGGACAAAATAAGTAACCTGCAGAAACATCTGAAAAGGTTCTACAACGAGGAGCTAAAGGTCAGAGTTTGGAATACTTCAAACCATTTGTAAAGTCTTGTGTTTTGTGTATCTGCTTCTTGTATTTCAGTTTCTAATAAACTGCTGTCTTGAATCTCAGTGCTGATGGTTTGTGTTTTGTCTTGTTTCGTAGGAGCGCGATGAGGAGATCGAAGCTTTAACCTCTGCTCTTGAAAAACAAAACAGGACGGCTGAACCGGTCTTGTCCACGGCCCCTTCAGTGGACTCCGAGGGCCCCCGGCGTTCTCACCGCCTCATGTCTCAGGCTGAACCTAAGCTGACCACTGAGCTCGATCAGTGCCGCGCTGAACTTTTTACAAAAACCCAAGGTCTGACTGCATGAAGCTCTGATGGTGTTAATGTTGGGGTGTGGATGTTTACAGTCTCGTTCCATTTGCCTCTGCAGAGCTGGCAAAGCTGAAGATGCAGCTAGATGTTCCCAGGCCAGCTGGTGTCCTCGCCAGCGCCGCTGACCGCAAGCTGCAGGAGGGCCAGCGGGTCAGTAGCTCTCGTCATTACAAAAACACTTTTTGTTTTGCTGTCTGTAAACCTCTTTGCCTTCAGAGACCATAAAAATGTACTCTCCCCCCAAAAGAACCTGCAAAAGCTGCGCCTGGATTTGCAGAGGCTGGGGATCGATCTGCAGTCTGGGGAAAGAGCTTGTTGTCGTAACACAGGAGGGGAACGTCTGCGTCACACGTTAATGGCTGCAGATGAGACACTGGCTAAACAGGTACAACTCATTTAACGTAGACTAGTCTGAACCCTTTGTGTTCTGTTACAGTAGTTTAATGGTAAATGGCCTGTACTTGTATAGCGCTTTTATCAAGTCTAGGATTTCCAAAGCACTTCACACTACATTCAGTCATTCACCCACTCACACACACACTGAAGGCAGTGAGCTACACTGTAGCTACAGCTGCCCAGGGGGCAGGCTGACAGAAACTGGAGCTGCCGTACAATCGGACACAATGACGAGGTGACCCAGCCAGAGCTGGGATTGAACATACGACCCTCTGTTTGCCAGACGACCGGTCTACCTGCTGAGCTACATGCTGCCCCATAGTTTTAGTGTATTTTCAACATAAACATTAAACCTCATTTCCAGCCTTGTCAGATATAAGATTTTAGATTGGTTATAATTTTTACTACTATGCTGATTAAGATGCCAATAATTATCCAATTTAAAAACATGCAGATTCTCATTTTTGATTCCTCTTTTTCTCTCTCTTTGCTATTTTTCTAACATTCTTGATGCACAGCCAGCTTTAAAACTAAATTTAGATGTCTAACATCTTCATCAGGTGATTACTGAGCAAATCAATGCATGTTGCATTTTGCCTCCCCACCTTTTTAATCACTCAACCTCCAATCTTACCCTCCACCCCCCTTCCCTCTCTCCTCTGTGGTCTGATCTAACCCTGTCGACTGACTTCTTCTCAGAACCAGATCCTGATGGAGCTCCAGAACAACCTGACTCTGGTCAAAGCAGACTTGTGGCGGAAAGCAGAGACTCTGTCGGGGCGTGCCCAGCCGCCCTCTACAAGCTTCGCCACCCCCACTACACCTGGTTCCTGCAAAAAGAGGGGCTGTGCAGCTGCCACCCCGGGTGGAAGCGAAAACCTGCCTCCACAAAAACGGCCTTTTTTCCAGTCTCTGTTCCCGTCTCGTAAATACAACGCTCCTACCACAGAACAGGTGAATGTTACCCCGTATTCGCGGATCTTGCGGTCTCGCCAGCCGTCTCCTCCTCCCAGCCCCATCACTACTCCACGTACTCTCAGGGGCAAATACTGAACTCTTCAAGGCCTCAAAAAAACCCTCACTTTATGGCATTGTTTTATATATATGCATACTAGTTTTGCAGTGAATGCCAGTAACGTGGGTAGTGCTTTAAGAGTTGCTGTAAAGCAGTGCAATGGCCAGAATAGTGCATGAGTGTGTTGCCTTCACATGCCTCAGCTGTAAACTTGTGTGGTCACATTTAACTGTAGCAGATAACCAAAACCAAAAACGTGCATGTAACAGAATCGTAATGATTGCTCAGGTCTGAGTTGCTGCTTTGTTGTCATAAAACACTTTGGTAGATATGTTATGTTTCTTTTACTCCTTCAGTCTCCATTCTGTGATTTTTTTTTAAGCTTAATAATCAAGCTGCATGTCTGAATCTTTATTTCTGTTCAGTGATTTTGGTTTTATTTCATTTCATGGTCTAAAGAAAGGAGGGGTTTTATGTTCTTTAAGACTTGTTTGACTAGTTTTTCTGTAAAATGTGGAGAATTTTAAATTTGGGAGCAATTAGCTGTGTCTCAGTTTGGCCCCAGTTTATTTACACCTGCTGGCATTGAAGAGATGGGATTTTGGTTTCTCGATTGTCTTCATGTAAATAATTCTGTCCTTTCTTTGTACTTTCTATCATCTTCAAATATTTGTGTGTTTAACTTTACAGTCAAATCCCAAGTTGTATTAAACATTTAAGAACATGTCTGTGTGTGTACAGTTATCAATATAATGCTCAGATATGCTGCAGAATGTCCCTTTTTTCCTTAAACCTGTAAGTGGACAAAGGTGGTCAAGATTGCAACATTTACAAACAAATACGATTTTATTTTCATGTGAATCTTTTCCAGAAACATCTGGCAATGTTCTCCAAGTCCCCATAAAGCATGTAAAATGAAAAGGTCCACGTCGAGGGTCACGGTGTGAAGGAGATCAGGTTCAGCGGAGACACCCTCCTGACTGGTGTGTTGTTGTTTGAGAGAGGAGAAAACATGTCTGCTGATGGCGTCTCAACCTGATCCCTGACCTGTGAGATCTGCCTCAGCAGAGCTTTCCCTTCTTCACGAGCCTATAGAGACCAACAACACCAGTTAGTGTGAATACTGACTCTGAATCAGCCTCTATGACCGGGAGGTTACACACTTACATCGTTGTAGTCACAACAACGCTGAGCGCAGATGGAAGCCTCATCATAAAACTTGTTCTTGAAATAGTACTGACCCAGGTACCGCAGAGCTGTGCTCACCTCTGCATGTTCCAGTTGCACCTGACAGGGTCAGACTTGTTCAAAATCAAATGTAAAACATCCTAATTCAGTTATTAATCAACTCCAAAATCTGGGGGGAAATTATTCTCCAGTTAATCTATAAAAACAGACCTGAACATTAAAACAAATTAAATGTTTCCAGAGCAAAGATGAAAGCTGGAGCATTATTTTTTACTGAAAATGTCTAAAATTCTTACCCCACATGAGAAGATGTCTTGAATGTAGAGCATGTAACACTGAGCGGCATCATCCGACTCATTCAGCTGCTCATGGAGCCTATAGAGGGAGGAGAGTTCACTTTAAAACCCAAATCAGGGGCATCACTTATAAAACTGCATTGAATCAATCCTTACTAAAAGTCTACTTAACCCCAATAATTAAAAAAAAATCAGATTTATAAAACACTGCACAGCTGCACGCAATTCTGCTTTATAAATGGCAGCCTTCCTTATAAATTTGAGCTGATTTTGGGCCTCCTGCCTCCTACACACCCACATTCTGCCATAAATAGTCAACGCAAAGCACCTAATGAAGATTCAGGACTTGCATAAGTTACTGATTTCTGGCATTCACAGTTAATCATGGCAACAAAGAGGTCTAGAAAACGCAACTTCACCGAGACTAATCGGTGAAGTGGAGAAACAGAAAAAAAGTTTTATTTGGTGGTTTGTGGCACCACCAATAAACTGAAGTGCTCAAAGAGTCAGACAGTAGGTGAACGCTGTCAGCTGGACAGAGATGGAGCTCCGTGATGACCGATAGTCCAGATCAAAGGGGAACACTTCATGAAAATCAGGCAGGAAATGTCATGTTTATCGTATCAAACAAATATCAGCCGACCTGTTGACTAATCCCCGCTGGACCAGACAGTTCCAAGGTTTTGTGCAAAAATAAGCTTTATAAACAAGAGCTTTATTTAATAACATGCAGTCAGCACTATATTGGTCTTTAATTAAATAATATTTTGATAAACACTTACTTTGCCAATTTGAGTAAAGCCATTTTTTCTACATCGCCCACAGAGTATGCCCTCCAGTAGCACTGAACAAAAGACATGATATAAATCAAAATTAAACATCAAGCTATTATTACAGCTGATAGCTGGGAGATGTTTACCTTCTTGGCTTCGACTTGCTGTGACAGTTTCTCGTAGCTTTCACCCAGTGCAACTAACATACGGGAGTCATTGGGTCTAAAAAAGAAAAGTAATTCAAATTCAGTTTTTTAAAATAATGTAAAAACAACTGCCAAAAATCAATTTTATAAAGTCAAACTTCAAACCTGAGCTGGTGAGCCTTTCTGTAATAGTACAAACAATAAAAAGGCATCTTGAGGATCTCGTACGTCTGACCCAGGCCATACCAGGCACGATAGTCCCGCTTGTTCACCTCTATGGCATGTCTGACGGAAAAAACAGCAAAGTAATGTTTAAATTACCCAAACAGTTCACTTAAAACCAGTGTCATTTACAGAACAAGTCAGAGTGACATCCGGTGTAACCTGTAGGCCTGGATAGCAGCTGAAGTGTTCTTCATTTCCATGTACTCGTGACCCATGAGGGTCCAGGCACCCAGACAGCGAGGGTTCAGCTTCAGGGCCCGCTGGAAGTACAGCGCTGCTTTTTCATGTTGAGAGCGTAAGCTGTAGTAGTTACCTGAAAAAGGTAAATTCATTTCTTAAAATACCTGAAAGTTCTGACTCTGATGAATAAAAACAGGACTCAAAACTTTGTTTAAACAAAATTGAGGAAAATATGCACAATATGGTCAAATAATATTACATTTTAACTCAAAGTATAGTAGAACATTTAAAAATATGACATTTAATCAGCTTAGCTCACCGATAACGCAGCATGTCTCCACTCTGTACTTATCAATCTCTACCAGGTTGTGGGCCAGGTAGCTCAGCTCTGGTTTCATACTCTAAAAACACAAAGAACCAAATTAAATCATTTACTGATCAGATAAAACAACCTCTGCATCTCATATTCTTTATTGCTAAAATAAAGCAGTGAACTCACTTTGACATAAAGCAGGTTGGAGAACGTGTCCATGTTGTCGATGCGATATGGATCCTGCTCCCTCAGCTCATTGAACAGCGCCAAAGCTTGATCGATATCTTTAACACAAAAAGAGAAGGCTGTCAGATTCATTCTGCTCATTTAAGGTTTCCCTCCGACATTTAAAAGGAACATAAACCTCTGATGTTGTGGTAGGCCACGGCGATCTGTGAGATAATGTAGGTGCTCTTGGAAAAGCCGGCCTCTATGAGGTTCTGGTATTTCTGCAAGGCCTCTTTGATCATCTGCAGCTCTGTGTACATGTGGGCCATGAAGAAGTCTTTGATCCAGCAGTCTGGTAGAGACAGTGACTTCAGCTGGAAAAGGACCAGGAAGAAACAGTCACATTATCATTTAGGAATACAGATAAATAAGAAAAAGCTTTGTTTTATTTGAGAATGCATTCTTGTTTATGTGCAACCAAAACATGTTACCATTTCAATATTTGTGACGAGGTTACTGAGCTCCAGCCATGCTCCCCAGTGAAGAGGAAGTGCATGAATCGCCTCGACGAACACTTCAACCGCCTCCTTCAGCAGATCGAGCTTTCGTAGAACCACCCCATACCTGTGTGTGTTTTTTTTTTTACATGCACACAAATGAGTAACTTTTTCATTTTACCGTATTGTCCAGTCAGTGTGTCAGGCTCTTACAGATAGAGGGTGAAGCCGTCCAACTCTCCTGCAGTGTGCTTCTTACTGAGCTCAACCCTCAGTTCTCGCAGGGCTTCATTACGCACCTGTCCTTTTTCCAGGGGACCTAAAGCCACACAGAAAAATACAAAAAGTTTTTAAAAAGAGAGATCAGTGTCTTGATTTTTAATTGATTAAAAACAAATATCCTCACCTAAGCTGTCCACTGTTTCGTCATCCTTCTTTTTCTCTCCTGACTAAAAATGAATACAGACACTGTTCAGAAATCTTCCCGTGAAAACAAACTTATAAAATGTTTTTAAGGGATCTAAAGGTTTTCAAGATCTTACCAGATAACGAGAATACATATAGAGGAAATAAGCCTTCTGGCTGCAGCAGCCTCTCAGAAAGTAAGCAGCTCGGTCGTATTCTTTCAGGTCAAAATACGATTTGGCCAGTGTAAGTGCATCCAGGTCTTGTGCATCTTCCTGTATCAGGAGAGGCCAATGATAAGGAAGAGTCATTTCAGTCATTTTGATTAAGTCATTTCACAACAGTTTAAACCAAATATCAATTCACTGAACTGTTTTTGTCATTTTGACATTAAAAACAACCAGCAGGGGGAAGAATATCACATATTTATTGTCACATTGACCAGTGGTTTCCAAAGTTGGGGTTTGGGACCCCACGATGAGTCTGGAAACAACAAATGGGGGTCCTGGGATGTTCTTTAGAACTCAAAGTGAATTTAAAATCCTTATAAATTGGTCCTAATTGTTACAGACAGTTGAATAAACATGATATATAATAGTTGTAGATGTTTGTATTGTCATTATGTCCTTGTTTAATTAGTTTATTAGTGGTGTTTGTATAATTTTGTTAGTGATGTTGGGGTCACGAGTCTCTGCCACTGTTATTTTGGGTCAGAAGCCAACATGTTTAGGAACCACTGACATAGACCGTTAAAAACAGGGACAATGTTCTGAAAATTTAAAGGACCAAACAGTGAATTGTTCTTGTTTGTGTAAACAGTTGCTGAAAACATCCGTGATCCTTTTACTCCAACAAAATGATTCTACTAATTTTGAGCACACTTATAATTTCTCACTAGCAGGCCAATCTGACTGGATGAATGTGGATCTTACGAGTTACGACATAAAATGATGTCAGGGAACCAAAATGTTGGGAGATTTCACAATAATGCTATCTTTATTTATGCACAACCGGGATTACCACCATTTACAACAAGAAACGTTCTGTTTATAGACACTAGAACTGGTATAACATTGAGTATATCATAATGCTTAAGTTAATAAAAAAAAAATACTTTCTCAAGTCAATAGTCCAAACAATCAACTATCGGTATATATCCAAAAGAACAGTATATATTTTACAATACCACATCGTTTCAGTTCGGTACAAATTAAACAATGTTAATGACTTTCTGAAGGATTTAACTGATGCTGGATGGATTTTTTTAACACATATGTACAAATCCCAGCTAGTTGGAGCAAACTAACCTCTGTGAAAGGAGGTGGTGGAGGTAACTCATCCTTGGGAAGAGGGTCCAAAGCAAACGCCAACTCAGAAGCCCTGAAAGGTAAACAGCACATTACTGTGTGTTTTACAAATGTTACGGTTTTACAAACTGACAGCGAATATAAAAACATTACCAACAACATTAATCTACATTAATAAGAGAATATCAAACGCGATATAAAATCAGCATTGCTACCGCAGCTAACAAACAGGCGTTTACCTCTTAGTTTGTTTTCTACGGTAAAATAATAAAAGGACAGACAGTTAATGGCACATGAATATATTCTGGTCTCACCACTTAGTGCTGTGTAAAAGTCCTCTTTCTTTGCACAGCGAAATGACCGATATAAGTTGTTTTTTGATTTGCACCAAGTCTCCGAAATCATTACACAGAGCCGCCATTTTTGTAATTTACCAAGCTGCCAGGCGATTGGAGGAAGTCGGAGTGACGTAGAAGTAGTTCATTTCCTCTCCTTTCTTTCCTTTCAAAATAAAAGCTTTGCTTTAGATACATGTTAAGCGTTTCAGTTACATGTAAAGTAAGTACCGGTATATCACATAATATGCTTTTCTGTTCTCTACGTACACAAACTGCACTGCTTTGAACCAATTTCAAATATTCTCAGCTTAATAATAAAAGTATTTGATTGCAATTATTAAAATGTAGTCCATGAGTATAATAACAAATAACTTTCACATAAAACTCAACAACATAAGACTGAAAATGAGATTCCCCCCCCCCCAAACAACAGCATCACCAGGACTTTTTGGTCTAAATATAGTCTATGGGTGATATTTGTGTTTGCTCAGAGCTTACAGCTCTGTTAGCCCTGTTATTTCAAACTCAAAACTTCAAATACACCCCATTAACCAGGGATTGACCCTGCCCTGCAGCAGGGTTAAGCCCAAGCTTTTAGGGGATATAATGCCTTTAGAATCAGGGTTAAATAACTAATGCGAACTGAGGTTTTAGAAAACAATGAGAATTCTCTGTCCTGTTAAAAGTTGAGGGAATTTTTTCTGTGGTTTGTTTACATTTTTTATGTATTTGTAATAAGTGAATACACATATGTATTTACTGATAAAGAGAGCACACAATTTAACCACTTTTCCTGTCATGATCAGACACATTATTGGATTCTGCATGCAAGTCCAAGGGATTTAAATCACTAAGATTTTTATTTATCTTTAGGTGTAACAAAATGATTCCTGCAACCTTTTTGATGTCAAAGAATTCCTCATTAAATGCAAACAGTGTGGAGTACTCTATCACTAGATCAGGGAGACAGCTGAAAAACATTTGCCAGATGCAAAAGGTCAGAACTTGGAAGTGAGAGGAATTCTTCAACCAAACGCTTCCTTTGAAATGTGTGTAAAGACAAAGTGCAAAGAATAATAAATCCAGAAGCAGCATGTGCCCTTGAAAGCAGCAGCCCAGCAGGTGTTCACACTTAGAGCTGCATCTTTAACCTACCTGACAACTGAAAATTCACTTTGATCAAGGAGGACACTTCTTCTTTGAATATTACTTTGCCAAAAACGTTTTTCTTCTAAAGAAAAAACTTTTTTTTTTACCCCCAAAAAAATCTAATTTGGTCTGTGGTTGTAGACCTAATACAGATATTAACACAGCATAGAACCAGGAAAGTCTCACATATTAATAACTAAATAAGTAATAATTGTATAATTAAGGGTCATAAAATAGTATACTGTGATAAGGTACTGTAATCATTTTCTTATTTTATTGAAACATATATACACCGGTATATTTTTTAGTTTTATTTAGTTTTATATATTTTTTAATTTAAGACACATTTCAATAAGATATAGGGACAACAATGTGCTCTAGTGCTTGATTTGCTAGTCAATAGTTTAAAATAATTTTGAGTGTTATGTTCTTCATTACCACTGATAAATTCTCCATTTAATGTTTACGTGACAGATCATGCAATGTTTTCACTTTTAGATTAACTCTTTTTTTTTAACATTTTCATTACACTTTAAACTTGTTATCTTGTACAATAAACAAAGGAGATAAAATACCTGATTTTGCCAGAGGGTGGCACTGTCTCACTTGATTAATACATCAAAGATTTTTCTCAAATATTGAAATATATAAATATGTATATTTGTTTTCAAACAAAGTGTTTTGATGCAAAATGTATAAAGTAAATAGGTTTCATTTTTCAAACGTCTTCCTAAAATAATCTGTGATCATAAATGGACGAAACATACGATGAAGTTGACTTTCTGCATCCCTCTGTTCTCTCTTTCTTTCTTTTAGAAAAAGAACTTGGGAGAGTAGCATGTTTGAAATGTCATTCCTAATTGCTGGAATTGAAGAACTGAGCTGGAATTTATAATGAGGAATAAATCGTCTCTGTTCCCTGAAGACTCCTTAAGGGGATGAGAGGATGACACAGTTTAAAATATGTACAGAGTAAAGTCAGCCACAGAAACACTGCACAACACCGAGGTTCTGGGTGGAAGGTTTGATGTGACATTTTCAGAACATTATATAAAAAAAAAACATGACTGATAGTACTGTATTCGATTATTCACACACAAGACAGCAAAATATAATTTCCCTTCATTTTGATGTGATGCAGTGTCTGCAGTCCTCCCCCCTCCATGTTTCTGACTCGGTGTCGGACATCATCTGTCAGAGGTGTCTCCTTATTTTCTCCACAGAGCAAAAAGCCACTTAAAGAGACTGACAAAGTAATCAAGTAGCGCTTCGCTTTACAAGGCCAAGAGCACGGCTCACTGAGCAGGTTGAAAAAGGTGCAGATGCAGGACAAGTAGTCCATCTCTTCTCTTCACTTACACATACACAGCTATGGAAACACCAACACACACACGCACGCACGCACGCACGCACACCTGAAAGCCTTGCTTTGCTTTGTGTCTCTGTAGTACTTCAACATCCCACACACACCACCTGAAGGTATGAGGCAGCAAAGTGCAAGAAGGAGCAAGTGAGACAGGTATTAGAGACATTTGTAAAAAGAAGAATGTACATTTTGCTGATTTGTGAGTCTAAATACACCTTCAGTTTTGAAATAACCAAAACTAAATAATGTATGTTGACTTAAAGCATCCACATGATGCAAAATTCACTTTCTACAGATCTTTTAACAGTCACATCAGTCACAAAGACTGTGTCCGAGACCCAAAAGTGTTCAAATATTTTCACCATTTTCACTTCCTGATTCTCATTTTTGTGAAATGTGTTTTGAGCTAATGCTAAAACAGGTGGTTTCTAAATTTGTCCCCTGCTGACATCAAGAAGGGAAAAGACCACTCCTCTCTAGAGGACAGAGCCAATCACAAGCACCTTTGTCTACCTGAACCCACCCCCACCCTTTAAAAACCACGGGAGTGCTCATCCTCACAAACGTTAGCAAACAGTCATGGTGAAGCTACGAGCAAAGCACGGCAGTTGCTTAATAGATGGTTGATCAACGAGGGCAAATGTCTTTTTTTACTCTCTTCATCTGAGACCCTGAAGAACCACTGATGTCTCGTGAACGTGTGCGGAGAAGAGAGATGGGCGGGGCTTAGAGCTGCTCAGCTCCCCAACTGCCCTGCCTGTTTGGAAGGAAAGTTTAGCTTCAGGAGGTTGGATGAGGAGGTGGAAGAACAACAGCTGCACTTAAAGTGAGGGTCAGTTTGACCCATGCAGAGCTTTTACATATTACTGAGACGTAAAAGAAATGATTCAGAGTGGATAGAAAGTGATGAATATGGACCTTTAATCTAACAGATGCATGTGTTTTTTTATATAAAATATGTCATTTTTCAGAAGTCCTCAAACGATTAAAGCGATCTCAATTTTACATAAAAAAGTTCAGTTGAGCTGAAACCAGTGTTGTTCTCTTTCATATGTTTTTCATTATAGCCGCATAATAAATCACAGAACAGATTTGAAAATAACATCAGTGTGAATGTCTGAGGCTAACTCAAGTGTATGTTTTTAGGCAATAATATTAATTTTAAAAAACAGCCATATTTTCCCTTAAAGCAAAGCCTCTCTGTACATCTGTTCTGTGTAAATAAGCATGAAAAGAGGCTTCCCGGACAGGCCTCGTCCCTGCGGTTTTGATCTTCAGGGTCCTGAACGGGACCTTCTGATTGGCCACTGATGATGTTGTTTTGCTGGCTTGAGAACAGCCAACAGCCATGTGTCATCAGTGCAGCCACCACCTGAGCTCTGCACCACACAGTGACACAGCCACACATGGCTTTATACTGGAGACTTTTGAGCAATCATGAAAAAGTGAAGCGCATCCACACCAAAGATCGAAAAAAGAAGAAAAAAACCATGCTCTTTAGGTAATGACACTGAAGCAATTTCAAGGTTTTAAGTCTTCTTTCCGCCTCGAAGTGCTCAGATAGGTTGTCAACTGCAGGGTAATCTGGCATTTCTTCTCCTTTTTTCTGCCCCCGACCATGACGAAAGTGTTTTGATTGAGGTTATATGAGGAGATGGGGAAGAAGAGCGGGTGTGGAAAATAGAGAAGCATAATATACGTTGTTCTGTCCATCACTGAGGCTGAATGCTGCCGAGCTACATCCTCCACGTCGAGACGCCGCCATGCACGCGATGTGCCCCAGCAGCAGGCCATGGATAATGGCTGAGACAGATGTGTCATGTCTGTGCACAGAAAGGGGGGGGCTAAGGGTTGCTTATGGGATTAATTTGCCTTTTGGGACAGGTGCTGCGGGGAGCAGGAACAGACACAATAAGTCTAACGTTACACGCAAACCAAACCCAACTTTGACCTCCAGCCACAAAACTCCACACCAGAGTGGGAACACGTAACGCACTAATTCAAACGGAAAATCTCTGTCAGCGCTGCGCTTTTACGCCGTCGTTTCTAACATCCTGTAATGCGACGCCCATCTTTGAGCAACGCTGATTTTAGCTGGTACAGCTAATGTAGCCAGCTGGTCAAAACAAATTATACCAAGTCAGAGTGAGTCAGCCCTGATTTAAACCATACACTGCATCATAATTTAACTGACACATAAAAAGAACCATCTGTCAGGTCTCACCCAGTCCAGGTTTTATAAATTCAGACTTTAATGATTTCATATCAAAGCTGCCGTGGTCCGCTGCAGGAGTTATGCTGTATGGATGAATCTGGACAAGGAACAAGCCACTCAGATGTAATTATCAGCAGATGTAATTTAGGTCAGAGTTGGCAGCACACATTTTGGATGGGGATGATGGGTTGCTGCACCCAGGGCAATGTAAATACATTATTTAACGTTGTGTGATTCATGACTTTATACATGAATTCTGATATAAATTCTGTTTCCTCCATGGTACCTTGAAGAAATATTACTTATTTATAACGGGACATTGTGTTCTCTGTTCCCTCCACCAACTGTGCAGTGCTTGCAGATAATTAACAAAAAAAAAAAGAATAAAGAATGTGTAGTTTTGTGTTTATTATAATTGTGCTTTTTCAAGCTTGTAATTTTCTCCTATAAATTACGTGTGAACGTGATAACACCCTTTGCAGATAGAAGAGTGTTTGCCACCCACTGCTGCACGATGGTGGTGTTCAAGATTAATGTAAAACATTAACTTTAAATTTCCAGGAAATCAACAAGTCCTATAAGGAGGAAGTAGAGACAGAAACTCAGAGGAGGTGCATGGAGGGCATTTTAAACACGTTGCTCTGATTACTAGAAACTTGTTTTACATTTTACTCTAACAAGTCACATTTTATTCATTAACTTTGTTGGTGCGGTGACTATATTTAAGTTATTTTAAGATGTATTTGTATGTCTTTTCAAATCTAATTTTAATATTTTAGTTTGTTACAAATACTAAACAGTTCACCTTTAGACACTGAAGCAACAAAACCTAGAGAACAAGTGGTGATGGTAATTTTATTAGGACAAAGAGGGATGTTTTATTTTAAAAGTTTATAATATTTACAACATGTATTAAGTATTTTTTACATTGTTTTAGTTTTTTACAAATGTATTTTCTCTGTTTTGTGATTTTTAAAGGTTTTTATGGTCATATTGTGACTTTTAAAACACATTCAGAGAACGTTTGTGCTTTCGGAACCATTTTGGTGTCAAAATGTGTTTTAATCAAACTTGACCCCACTCACAAACTAACGCCTGCCTGTTCCAGTGGTTCATTTAAGTATGTGGAGGTTAGTAATGAGTTTCTTTCATTATTTTCTTCAGTCCTGTGCTGTTTGTTTAAATCCTGGAGTTTAAATGATGACCCTGATGAAGGCCACAAGCTGAAACATGTTGGTCAATGAAGTTATTTTAATTAAAGAAGCTGAGTGCTGCTGGAGCTTTACTGAGACAGTTTTTATTCTCCATGAACCTTGAAATAGCTGACTCTTTATATAATTACAACTATTACACACTATTTTATACTGCTCTTAATATCAATTATGTGACAAAATAAAAGCAAAAATGCAGAAATAATGAATAAAATAATAAATTCTGTCTTTAAACAAGTTTTTGGGAGGAAAATTACAGAAAAAAGAAGAAAAAAATGATTATGATTTTGAATTATTGGATTACTGGATCATCATCAGCATAAGCAACATCATTAAAGGAGGGGGGGGGGTCAGTTTGCTGGTCTGGACTAGTGTATTAACTAAAAGCTGATGAGAAAATTTTTCAAAATCATATTGAAAAAAGTCTTTGTTGCTGAAAATCAATCTGCAAAAGTGATTAAAAAAATCATTTCAAACCATTTAGAGATCCTCGCTGTTCAGGGAGAACGGCAACCAATCAGAGGTCAGCATCCCTGCAGGGACAGGCAGAGTAATGCTCAAAGAAAACAGTAAATATTCAAGAGCTCCACCTAAGACTTTAAATACTGCTTTTAATGATACACTTATAACTTTACAGTTAGAGGAAAAAAAGAACAAATATGACCTGATTAAAAAGACGGTCAGGAGGAAACTTCTCTAAAAACGACAGCAAGTCTGCATCTAAACAAAGCAACTGATTAGTTATATAACAACATCATGTTGGGAAAAAAAACTACATTCAGGTCAAACTCCTTAAACATGCTGTCAGCACGGAGGTGGAGGGCTGATGGTTTGGGCTCCTTGCAGTCGAACTCCTCTGTAGTTTAAAGGATATAGAGTCAAATGAATCCATCTGTCAGAAGCTTTGACCAAACCGGGTCACGCAACAGAACAACGATCCCAAACACAGCGACAGATCTACAACAGAACGGCTAAACGAGATGATGTACTGGTCCAGGCAAAGTCCAGACTGCAACATGACTGATGTGCTGTGTCAGGACTGTCAAATGCCCACAAATCAAAATAAAGAAGAGAGGATCGACATTTCTCCACAACGATGTGACAAACTTATAAAGTGATGCAGATATAAATACTTCTGGTTATTGTCAACATATACAGCTGTAAAATCTCTGATTTATATCAACTATTTAAATCAATAATGACACAGAGTAAATGTCATAGTTGATCATCTGAACACTAAGGACCAGATCATTTTTAATCAGGCATTAACCTGTTACTATGACTGCAGTGACTGCTTCACAGGTTGGAAAAACACAGTACCCCTTAGATGTGATTGGAAATAAGACCCAGCAGACTAAATGTCAAACGACTTAATTTAAAACTGCAAAATGTCATTGAAATATGACCATCTCCCAAAAGGATGCCCTCAGTATGCCGGAGATGGCTTCAGCAACAAGCACTGGACTTTCCACTCGTTGAAATTCAGCGAGCTGCTTGTTCCAGTCAATACAGAGTCAGGATGCATCCTGTACTCAGTGTAAACTACAGCTTCAGTGGTGGATTGGTTCAGCTTTCATGGAGCAACACTGTCCATCACTTTCATGTTTAGGAGTCCATAAATTGATTTGGGCTCAGTGTTAATGGTGTCTTCCTCCTTAAGGCATTAAAGATGGACATGGTGAAACTCCAAATTAAGCATTTTAAAACTAGATATTGTCATAAATAAAAACTTTTATAAAATACATGTAAGGGGCAGAGCTACACAAAATGACAAAATGAAATCCCAGGTTATTTAAACTAAAAACACCTTTGCTAGAGATGAAAAACGCCCCCACAGTCCACACTATTTTTCATGCTGACAGGTGAACCAAGGTACCCATTAATTCTAAAGGTGAGGTCATTTGCTCCATTGTTATGCACTGCTGCTGCCATATCTCCACATAGCATGTTTTTTCTTTCTAGTTCTGCTCGCCCTGAAAGCCCAAACGGAGTCCATTCTTCCTTTGTGGAGTCCATTGTGTTGATAATGTTTACATCCTGCTGAAGCAACTATCTGTCCCTGTGAAGTGGCTCAGCTCATGTCCTCAGTGGAAGGTTCCCACGCTTTAGCGTCTTGTTTGGTAACATTAACCACACCAATCTGCCGTTTGAGCTCCCCGATGACAAGCAGCAGGTGACACGTCTCAGCGGACAAAACGCTCCAGCAGATTTTCATGTCAAACAGTGACGCTCACCGCCTGCAGACTCTGTTGGGAGCCGGTCCCAGCAGAGTCACGCTGCTCCTCTCAGTGAGAGTTTTAACTGGGTTAGACTCACTGGAGCTTCCCTCAGTCACTAGATGAACTCCCTGACAATCACAAACCCCAACAATGAGCCACCTCTTTTTGAGTTCAAGTTCCAGAGAAACATGCTTCCCCTTTTTCTCCACCGAGACCTCATCAAGTCTCAGAAAGAGCCCAAACTTCACCAAAGCTCCACTTATAACACTTTGTATCCCCTCCTGTTCAGGCTGGTCCTGTCAGGGTTAGCAGTAGAGCTGAAATCAAATGTATCCCCAAAAAGTGATCCATTCCCATGATATATCCTTCAGAAACCAGAGGAACCTCCACATTCCCTCCTCCTCCCTTTCTCCCTCTCTCTTTGTCTGACACTTTGTTCCATGCTTTCACATCAGCAGAGCAGCCTTGAAACAATTTAATTAAAACTTAGAATAATTAGGAACCGATGCTACTAAGGACAAAAAATTAACAAGATGAATTGGCGACTGATTTAAAGAAATACACACTGCTTTGTGTGTTTTTTGATTTTCAGAAAGCTTTTGATCTACAAACGCTCATCAACTTCCTTTTTTTCCCAGATTTTGAGTGACATCTTTTGCATATTTTAGCAGACTAAAACTAACCGCAGCATTTCCCTCATAATTAGGGAGTTTTTAAGGGTTATCAACAAAGATTCTGATGTTCCTCCTTCAGAGAGTAGACTTTTCTGTTCTCCTGTCTCTTTTTTTAAGTGGTTAGGATGCTATTGTTGGAGCTGAATGACAGAGAATAGAATAACGGAGCATTTAGTTTAAATTCCTATTTAATTATTGAGCATTTGTCATGTGCAGACGGTTCAAATTAAAATGACTTATTTAGCACCTGTCATTCAATGAAGCTGATGCCACTGTAAAATAGGAACGGTTTAATACAATAAAGAAAAACATATTAATGAATTACTAATGATGTAATGTGCAAACACTAGGGTCACGTTTCAGCATTATGTCAAATTCTGGTGCAGCTTTGTGAGTAAATTGTTTTTCTGATGTGAACCCTCAAGCATCTTTTGCTCTTATAAATGTTCATCATTTTATTAGGCAGGACTACTTATTCAATTTAAATACTTTAATCTTCAGAAACAGAGAGGAAACACTCAGGCTTTAATGTTTCTGTCCTGAACGTCTCCGTCTGCTCTAAATAGCAGAAATTACTCAAACATGTTGCATTATGATGTCATTAAATAAAGGAGGAGAATATTTCATTTTACATGCTTTACAATGATGCCAACTTCTAGCTTTTGATGCTTTTGGTGGCAGTGGAAACCCCCCAAAAACCATAACATGCTCCTTCTTTATAAGCTTTTGAGTAGCATCGTAAAGATTTTACAGCGTAATGTGATTATGGTCTAAGATTTATGTTTTAAAAGAAACCCTCTGAACCTGAAAGGCATAAAGCCGTTACAGAAAAATGAATAAGTGAGCGATTCCTAAAAGGCTGCAATATTTTGGCAGAAGGTTGATTTAGTGGTGCGTGCGAGTGTGTGTGCAGACTCAAAAACACACAGATCGCTTTAAATTGAATTCATGTTAAACTCCTGGTTTAATCTATATCAGAGCAATGTGCTTTAAAATACTGTTACAGTATCCATTACACAGCCCAGTGGGAGCTTCAGGAGTATTCCCGGTTAGCTTCTTGGTAGAATTCCCGAAGCATCGGGAAGATTAATCTGCTTTCTTTAGTAGAAACTTCACATGTTGGCTTTAGACTGGATGGAAGCTGGCATTTAAAAGGAATTCCCTCTTTTCTAAATTGTCAAAGGTGGTTAAGACAGTCAGAGTGTGAAGATAGAAGATACTGAAAAGTTCAAACGGAAAAAAGTGTTGAAGCTGAAGCCAATTTGTATAAAATTAAAACATGTTTCAAGAAGACAAAGAGGTAGAGGAGTTGTTACTCGGAAAGGAGAAAAAGAAAGTGACAAGTAGTTATAATTAATTGTCATTCTGTCACTGGGTTGCAAAGGAAAATCACAAGACAGGATTTTAATCAAACGCCTTTTAAGGAGACAAATTACAGGAGGAAAAAAAAAGAAATTGCAGCGTGTGTGTGCAGAAGAGCCAGCATCGTTAAACGCTTCTCTAACCTTTGAGCAGCAAATGTCCCACGTCTCCACTGAGACTAATGATGACCCTAATACTGACTGCTGAGCGTAGAAAAATCCAAATGAGAATTTAAGTTATTACAGTTAAATAGAAATCAAATGGTCACACTGAGGGGTTCTATTTGTTCAGAGGTCTTCTGATATTAAAGATATTCAGTAGATTCAACAAAACACTGAGATCTCACAGGTTCATAAAATAAACACCTGATCAGGTCTATTCAGACAGGGTCACTGGTTCTGTTCATAACCTTATGGACAGAACTGGCTCTGGATTTACTGGTTAAAACTTCACCCTTCGGTCATCAGCTTTAGGAAGAATGAGATAGTGAAGACAAGTGGCTGAAATGAGTTAGAGTCAGCCTTAGAGATAGGGTGAGGAGCAGGAGGAGTAGATCCTTCACGTCAAGAGGAGCCTGTAGAGGTGGTCCAGGCATCAGGATGGTGTTGTCCCACTGGTAGGAGCACCCAGAGCACGCTGGAGGGTTTATATATGCTGGCCTGGGAACACCTTGAGGTCCAATATGGCATCATACCAGAGAATTCCTTGAAGGAAATGGAGATTTAAACCCTCCAGCGAGTCCTGGGTCAGCCCACATGACCGAACCACCTCAGCTGGCTTCTTTTGATGTGGAGGAGCAGCAGCTCTCCTCTTCACCCTGTCCTCAATGCAGAGCCTGAGCAGTCTGAGTTTGCAGTCCTTTTCTTTGGTCATTACCCAACGCTGATGACCATAGATTACCCGGTAAACTGAAGTCTCCAGTTTATAGCTTTGCTGTTTTTACACCACAATAGTTCAGGTCAGCATCTGCAGTGATGTCACGCTACCTCCGTCCAACTCCAAGTTACTTCAAACTCCTCCAGGTGGGACCTCTCCCCCAGTAGGCATCCGTCCTTTTCTGGTCAATAGCCGTGAGCTTGTTATGCAGACTCAGAAATTGAATTTCATGGATCAAATTTTAGCTCAATATTTGTAAAATGAAGATATTCACAATGATTGCTGTTTTCTAAGGGTGTGGGTCGACTTCAAAAGTTAATCGATTACACCCACCTTCTTAGAGTTGATATATTAGTTATACTGCTATTACACACACACACACACACACACACACACGCGCGCGCAAAAACATCAATGCCTGACTTTCAGAAGCAGACGATGAAAAATACTAGATCGTATTTAAAATGTACACAAAGACTATACTTCCTTAAATAAATGCATTTATTTTTATTGTTTAAATTTTTTTCATCTTATTTTGTTTCTCAAAGGTCTAAAATATACTTTATGGTCATTTCATGTGTCCTAAACTCCAGAGTGAACTTTAATATTTCTGTCTCATGTTTGTATTTTGACCGTGTTTAAAAGTGATTGTGCTCTAAATAGTAATTCTCGATCCATCTCTGCATAAAGCTTCAGTTCCTTATTTTATTTACCGAAGGTCTCCTGTGTTTCTCCTCTCTGTTTCTCATTCCTTTGCTTTGTTTGCATCACTAATAAAAGAGCAGCCAACCAGAGCTGACTGGTTGAATTAATAAGCAACATAATCAAACCTGATCTGTGAAGTTATCTGCGAGTCAGAGCATTAGAGGATTGTGTGTGTGGCACAGCGAAGAGCCTGTCACATCTCAGCCTCTCCTCTCTGCTGCTGCCTTATCTTCACCTAATTGTCTGAGATAGAAGGTTGCAAATTGTCTTAAAGAGCTCCTTCTCTATTTAATTTGCCTCAGACAAAGGGCAAATAAAGAGACTTTAAAGAGAAAATAAAACCCACTGGAAAGCATCAGATACAGTGAAACAAAGATTTGAGGAACTTTGAGCCTAGAAAGCATCATTTGAACAAAAATAAAAGATTTCAGTAACTTGTTAGGTTAGTTAGGACAACATTTTCAGCAACAAGAAGTCTATGAAGCCATTAACTGCATTGAAATTCAACATGTGATTTTCAGTTTCAAACATTCACACATCAAACTTTACGTTTCTGTTATCTAAAGACATGTGTTTTTAGAAGTACTTGTGAAATTTAGTGTTCCAACCAGCTGCTTGTTTGTAGACATCAGTTTGTGAAAATGAGCATCTGCAGCATTTAACCTGGTCCCAGTCCAACAGAACAGCTCTCTGCCGTTTGTGTTCACGTAAGGTTGACTTGACATGTTTCACTGGTCTAAAATGTCCCAAAAACCAGGCAGTGTAAAACAAAGCAAAGAACAACCCTCTGATCAGTGATGAAGGGGCTTTATTGACAGAGTTCTAAAGACTGTAATGCAGGTGTCTTAGGGGTTTAAATTAAACTTTGAATCAAAAACCTTTATTAAAAAAGATCAAAAGAGATCAGGTCTGAAAAGAAACTGAACTTCATGGACCAAATAATTACAGACCCATTTAGGAAGTCCCCAATTAGACGAGACCAGGCAGTCTGTTTAACAGCTGAACAGATGTTTCCAGGTTTTTTTCTTCATTTAGCAGCCTTTAATCAAATCAGCACAGAAATATAAAGAGATCCAGTCAGTGTGGTTCTGATTTGCATTTAGAAGATGTGAATGTAAAAAGTAATTAGAAAAAATAAAATTTGACTGATGCATGAAAAAGTTTATATGTGCCTTGATCCTGTGGATCTCGTACTGTAAATCTAAACATCCTGCTACCTGCAAGGTGATCAGACTTCAGTCTCTTGAGGGAACATTTGGCGTTTTATCTAGACTGGATCCCCTCAGTGTGAACTTGTGTTTTTCCCAGTATGCTGCAGCATTTAGCATCAGGGCAATGGTTTTCTAACATGCTGAAGTGTCCATGTCATCCTACTTTAACAGGATGCTGCATCAGTGTTCTGTCCCTGTACCTGCCTTGGTTTGTAAAGTTATAGGTTGGATTTTGTTCTTTAGTCTTGTTGCAAAAATCTACCTGATGTAAGACAAGGACAGAGGAAGTTTATTAATGATAGTCATCTAATCTTCCTGAAATGGTAAATATAGCCCTAAAAAACACAGTGATCTAAATGGTAACGGTTCAAGGTGTGACTTCCATCACTGTTCAGTCAGGATCAGAGGTTGCATGGTGGACCACTGTTGCTTCACAGCAGGAAGGTTGCAGGTTTGAATCTGGCTGTGACCTTTCTGCATGGAGTTCGTATGTTCTCTCCATGCATGCACTGGTTTCCTCAGGTACTCCAGTTTCCCCACAGACCACAACATGCCTGTTAGGTTATTTATAAATTGTGTATGTCACTTTGGATAAACACTTCTGTTGAATGAATAAACAAACAGAGATCCAACTCATGGTAGGCAGCACAATTCTTACATTTTATAAACCTCAAGACAAAATTGTCATGATACTACTACTACTACTACTACTACTACTACAAATAAATGGTCACAAGCTTGGTATAAAATCTGTTCTTCAGGAAAGTTCTATCACAAATGATTAAAAACTATACCTTTTCTTGCAGACAAGTCATAAAAAGAGGAAGCTTGAACTCTTTTTGTTTGTGAGTTCTTCAGCCCAGATCTGACTGCTCTCTCATGGGTGCCGTTTTTCTGAACCACCCTGTTTTTTGTGTTGACTTGTGACTACATGCAGTGAGAAGAGTCATTCAGAGGGTGTGGCTCACCTGGATGTGTTTATTCAGGATCACACACACTTCCTGCTTCAGTTTACAGCAGGTTCTGCTTCGTCCACCGACTCACCTGCTCCTGTTTCATTCCACGGCCAGATTCTGTCCTGTGTTTCTCTTGGTTCAAGTCCATTCTCAGGTTATGTTCTGAGTAACTCCTGCATTCTTTATTTGTTTAGTAAATTTTGGAGATTGCATGCCTGCATCTTGCATTCTGCTCTGTTTTAACCCAATCTATGACAACAAGACAAGACAAAGGAACATTTTAAATAACATTGTGCAGCAATGATTATCTAAAAAAGGTGCAAATTTCAGATTTGTCTGTAGAAATCCTTGAAATACATCACCTATTAGTTTTGACTTTAAATGACATCTTGAACAATAATCTAATGTACAGCAGAGCAAAAAGTTTGTGAATTTCTGCATAAATATACCTGATGTCATGGTCGGGGTAAATGCAGGACCCAAGTGCAGGAGGATGGAGGCAGGAACAGGCAAGGTGAAACCAAAGAACAGCTTTATAGCTGGATGGACAGAGCTCAGGGAGACACAGGACAAACAAGGCTGTAATTGAACTAAACAGCTTATATAGGGAGGGAAGTGATTAGGGAGACGAGACACACCTGTGGGGGATTAGTGCAGGACACAGGAGCAGGAACATGGAAGACGAACAGACAGGCAAGACTGAACACAAAGGGGGCAGGACATGACACCTGAAACACCAGATTTTAGCACAAATCCTCAAAGTAGATGAAGATAAAGTTAAATACATGAGACAAAAATATGTCACCTTTTCATTTTTATTTAATGAAAAAATGATCCAATATGACTGTCAGTGGTAAAAGTGGTAAAAGTAGGTGATTTCGTCTGCTAATTGTTGGTCAACTTGGAGGAATTTTAGCCTGTTGTTCCTTACAGATCAGCGTCAGCTCTGGGATGTTGCTGGATTTCTTCACACGAACTCACTTCAGGACCTTCCACAACACTTTAGCAGGATTAAGGTCAGGACTTTGACTTGGACGTTCCAAAACATGAACTTTAATCTTCCTTAAACTGTTAGGATAGTCATCCCACTTTTTCTTGATTCACTCATTGGACAAGATGTCCTCACATTGTCTTTTAGTATTTGCTGATTTAACCCAGAATTCATTTCTCTCTCAAAGAACGAATGACAAGCCTTCCTGGCCCAGCTGCTGCAAAACAGGCCTAAACCATGACACTACCAGCTCCATGTTTCACTGATGGGATAATGTCCTTAAGATGGAATTATGTGTTTTCATTTCTCCAAACATAAATCTTCTCATTAAAACCAGAGTCCTGTTTTTAGTTTTATTTGTTAGGACGTTTTTCCAGTAGCCTTCTGACTTTAGCAAACTGCAGATGAGCATTAATGTTCCTTTTAGAGAGCAACCCTGCCATGCACACAACTGCTGTTCAGTGTCCTCCTGATGGTGGACTCATGAACATGAACATTATTCAGTGCAGGAGAGGCCATCTTAGAGGTTACCCATATTTAAAAAAGCAGTGTAGACAATTCTAAAGGGCTCACAAACTTTCAGGCACCACTGTAGATGATTATCACAACTTTCTAATAGTCAAACTATGGAAAACCAACCCGGTTCTGATGTTTTTAAAGTGTTATATAAAACTGAAGCATCAGTGCATGCAGGAAGTTTCTGTTTCACATTCATCTGTTTTGTTGACCCAACCAACCCCTTCCCGCTTCGCATCCTGTAATTTATGTCACGAATATCTGAGTTTGACCTGTGAAACCTTATTATTTACCACTGCAACTCAGTAATGTTATTTTTTTAATTGTGAATTATCCACTGGTTGAATTTCCTTCATATCTGAATAAAATGAACACTAAAGAAGCAAGCTATACAGCTGAAATCATCATTTTTGAACTTAAAGTTTTCTGCCTGAGGCCACACATTTGACATGGAGTCCAATTCTAGACACTCATTAGAGCTCACACTCCTGGCTGTACCTCAGACTGTCCATGTTATTAATTCCCATGTAGAGGTATCTGTGTTCATTTATCCACAGAAATCCTGTAAATAATTGGTGTTTGTGCTGGAGAGCAGTCGTGTGAAAGAGTCACTGATATCCAGTCTATTAACTTGTTGACACTTTGGGGTCGGCCTGACTCTGGGCTAATGTGGAGTGTGACCGAGCAGAACCATCTTCATTATCCCGCCGTAATGTTTCATCGCTTCGGGCTTGTGCGATGATGGCCACCCACCCACTTCTCTGCCTCCACCTCTTTTCCTTTATTGCTCCGTGTTTTTTTATCTTCAGTAAATGTGCGGTTATGAACGGCTGCTTGCCATCCAGCCCCCCCCCCCCCCCCCACCACCGATTTCTAGTTTATTTCACTCCTTCCTTCCATCCATCTCCTGTTCCTTTTCCCATCTTTCTCTGTAGTGTCAAAGTGTTATTACATCATCTTTCTTTGGTGCACTCACAACCATATTTCTTCTTCTCATTTTGCTTTGCTTTGCCTTGAGATGTTCCCATCTGTCTGCACGCCCTGCCCTGGTTGCTCTTCTATTATTTGAATGTCTTCTTCAAGAATTTCAGGGGCCTAAATCACACCTGTAAGTTTTTTCCCCCTCATGTTTTTTTTAGCTCTTGTTTTGGACGGCTATTGACTTTTTCTTTCCTTTTTTCTTCATCAAATTTTAAGAACATTAACAGGATGGGAACCTGTGGTTGACAGCTGCTAAAAATATTCTATTTCCATTTTAAGAGGCATTTTACATTAATGCTCAAAGAAGAAGAAGAAAAAAACAGTTTTATGAAGCTGAAAACTGCGTGCTATGCTTTTAGTAGTAATGACATTTCAGCATTTGTAGCTGTGACAGGGAGTCAGGGGAGCAGAGTGGCTTTGGAAACATGTCCTCGTTTTACTTTATTTGCATTCTTGATCCTTCTTATAAATCATTGCACATCTACATGAGCTGCACCAATTAAAGTTTCGGGAAGTAAACAGCTGCAGAATTATTATGCATTAAGGTAATAGCATGTGATATGAAGACGTCTAGAAATACTTCTCTGTTTTTCCACTCCCTCTTCAGAATGTCATCTTGTAACTCACCCTGTCAGGAGCTCTTAAGTCAAGCTTGCATGGCAGCAAAAAACATTATTTTCACAGTATTAATTTACGCAGCTGTAGGAAGGAACAAGCAAAAAAAAAAAAAAAGTAGAAACCAAATCAGGTGCAAAGTATTGATTTAAATACGAAGCATGACCTTTATCACTGCTCCTCCCCACTTCCCTCGCTAATTTCCTCACTCTGTTTTTCGCTCACGTTGTCTAATGATGCATAATTGCAGCATCCTGATCTTGGTGCTACACATTTTATTTCTGCAGAATCCAATAGTCTCTGAAGGAGGAATTTAAGAAAAAAACCCATTAATGGTTGTGTAAAACATACTCTGATTTCATATATAAAAATGGCCGGTTGTTAATGTGGAGCAACCTGCAAAATAATGAATCGTTAATGAGCACTCCGGGAAGACAAATTACTGGTATTGGAGGTTTTATGGCCATTTATCAAATTATGTTTTTTTTGTGTCTGGAAAGTCTAAATCAATAAAACGGGACGTGGAGTCTCTGTGGAGGGCCTGACAGCGCTGCGTGCTGGATTAGAGGTTGAATTTGATCATTTCACTGGCAGCTTGATGTGTTGGCCGCTGCGATTCTGTGGATGGTTGCAGATTTAAAGTCACTTTTGATCAATTTTAGACAGTCCTAAAGTTTTAAAGTGATATATGAGATGTTTTTTAATAGCTAAGAACTACATCTATTTGCTTTAATTAACAGTGACTGATTCATTCACTCGTTCTCCACTATAGCGACAGGAGGTGTTTATTATTAGTGAATCAGGCATAGAAACAGACTCCTATTGGAATCCTGTTATTTTGTAGGAGTTTATTTTAGTCTCTTTCTCTTGAGAATTCAATAAATAAAAACGCGTTTTGTGCAAGATTGAATGAATGTTTAAAATAGTTGGGATGCAGCAGCATATGGAACAAATGTTACCTCCCTGCTCACTGACTGACCTTGAGGTCAACAAACAGCTGGCCCCACCGTGTCAACACATCCACCGCTGGCCTTACACTCCCTGAGATCACAGCCTGTGAGTGTGACATGACAGAAACCACCTCCTGCTCTGTGCTGGGGCTGGACGGGGCTGAGGTCCCGGCTGCTCTGAGGTCAGTCTTGTTGAACCTGCTTTATGGATCACCAAGGGACTGGGTGACCTCTGTTTAAGATAAAACATGCAAACATGATAAAGGCTTGTCTTATTTTTCTCTTCATAATTGTAAAAGAAGTGATTGAAGGTTAAACCTCCACTACATTTAGTTAGTAAAGACTTTTAGTTCATTGCTGTTATCAGCTTACATCATTAAGAAGCATTTCTTCAACAGTTTTTGCTGCTTTTATCTGCCCTTTCAAACATATAGAAACAAAACTTGGTTTCTCTTGTCAGATAGGTGTTACTGAATATATTGTTGTGTATTCTAATTATACAGGATTTAATTCTTCCAGAGAGAATAAACTATATACAAGGAGAGAAGCACTAGTCCTGTCTATTGAAGCCCAGGCCACTGAGAGACTGAGGAGATCTCCTTGACCTGTGAAGTCTCTACACCAGCCTATCCACTCCGTACTGTCCTGTACTGACATCTAGACAGGTGAGAGAGCTCAGGTTTTAACATTTTCTCACATCAACATCCTGTGGTTGAGCTCAAAGATGATCATAGCCTTTCTAAAATAATGGCCTACGTCTCTTTTTGACTAAATCTTTGACCTAAATCAACTCTTTATGATGCTGGCCTCTGTCTTGAGTTAAAGAGATTATGCAATACTCCTATTATATATTGTCATTTGTCAAGAACGTGACTTAGGTCATTTCTTTTTTGTCCAAGTCACAAGACAATGTGACAATGCTGCACTGTTTTGCTAAGTCACGTTTTCCAGAGCTAACTTGGCTTAAGTCACAAAAACGTGCTCATTAATCTTCTTAAGTCATCTAATTCTCTCTATAATTACCTGACAGCTTCATTTATATGTCAATAGTCATCAGTTGTTTTTGTGTGAAATGATTTATAAAGATCACAATTTGGTTCAGTTGTTTCTCCTTTCTGACATAATGGGCAACTTTATTGAATCCTTTAATCAACCAATCAGTGGGAATATTATACATATTTAAAGTTTCATTACCTGTAAAACAAGCAATGTCATTTACATGATACAGCACACATCTAAAAGACTCAGTACTGGAATCAGAGAACAAAGGAGTTCTATCAAAAGGAGTGATTTAAACTGTCCTGTTGGAGAAAGACTCCAATATTTCACCTCTGTATTAATAGAAGCATAAAACCCCATTAAAGAGGTGGTATCTTTATTAGAGAGGCATTTTGGATCTTTAATCCTCAAATGTTATATCCTGAAGGGAACTAGGAGTTTTTATAATAATAATGAGATATGCTGAAGTATTTTCTACACTGTTTTACTGTTTTTACATTATATATTTATCTCCATTTTGTAGTTTTTATTTGTTATGGTCCTATTATTTTATTATTTTGATTTTATGTCACTTGGGTGAGTCTCTGGGTATGAAATGCTTTTTAATTAAACTTGAGAAGTTTATAAAACACTCCATTACCTAAACCCCACCCCTTTAAGCTTTCATTGGTTCGTTTATCTCTGTGGGAGTCTATCATTGGTCCTTTTTTCTGTTTTTTGTGTGTTTATTTAACTGCTGAAAGTTAAATGTTGTATAATGATCCTGACGAAGGACACAAGCTGCAACATGTTGGTCAATAAAGTAGTTTAAATCTGTAAAATGTTTTCATTCTGTGCTGCTGGAGCTGTTGGACTGTTTTCTATAAGATTATAATCCTGCCAATAATCAGAGAGCACAGATTAAACGTCCACGCGTGTATTTTCCCCTCCCGCTGAAGATTCCCCCGTCTCGCGCGCGCACATCAAACACCCGCGCGCGAAATTCTACTACTCGCGCTTGTATTTACCACTGGCGCGCATAATAATACTCCTCGCGCGTGCAGAATGAAGCTCTCATGAGCGTGAGTGTGGCTGACACGCGTGCGCGCATGCTGCTTTGCTCTCGAGTGAATATTCTGCTCGCGCGCGGAAATTATTTTTGTCAGTTTGGAGGCGGGTACCAAGGATTCACCGGCCCTTACATGATTGGTTACTTTCGAAGAGAGAGGCGGGACTCCCAAATGTTTATCTCTATGACGCTGGTTTGGGCTAACTTTTTTTAAAAACTTTATTAACACGTTGCCAAAAATACAGAACATAGCGTCAATGGAGGCTAAAGCCTGATTTATACTTCTCCGACAGCACGTTTGCGCTCAGATGCACACGTATTGACTGAGACGTTTTTGATTTTTACTTCTCCGTCAGTGTTGTGAAGCAATTCTCCACCAGGACAGCAGAGGGCGCATAACTTTTCTGCAGTAATGCCTCCGGTCGACCAAAGTTTGTTTACTTCAGCTCAGTAATGGCCGACAGAGCGAATTTTGATTGAGTTTGAACAGATTGATCTCGAAGAACAAACAATGTTGTTAAAAAGAATTAAACAGAAGTGAGGAGACAGCGGCGTCTGTTGAATGTCCGTCCGTTCAGTGAGGACGAGGCAGACGACAAGCGAAAATGCAGCTCTTGTTTAACCCTTTAGGGACACTGATGGATGATATAAATGTTCGTACTTCGTCTGCCAGACGGTTCTCAAGCTGATCCATATCTGCTTCCGCGAGATTCAACTATTACTACTCTGTTGATAGCGGCATGAAGCCGGAAATGATCACGGGGTGTTGAGCCGACCAATCACAGGCATGCGTTGTCCGTCGCTTTCGACGCATAGTTAGAATTTTGGGCATGTCTCCGTCAGCCTCTGCGAGCATGTCGTAGAGAGCTTGCGTAGACGCATAATGGCGTTGCGTGTCTCCGTAACGACGCAGACGGAGAAGTATAAATCAGGCTTAACTTTAGCCAGTTCAGGACTGCGGTGAGGATGGATGGAGTGGTGACTAAATAAAAGAACTGCAAGCAACAGTAGCAGAGCCAAAGAAGATATATTTAAGTAAGTAAATTTAAAGATAACCTTGGATATTTCTCAAGTAACTGCCTGGAAATGCCTACTTTTGTTTGAGTTGTCGGAGCTAGCCATAGACGCCACTTTGGCTAACTCATAAAGTCGCATGTTAGGTTTAGCTTTGATTAAAGTAAATGAAAAATACATCTACATAAACCATTCAATAAATAAGTTAAACGTTTTAGTGTCTGTAAAATTAAAGTGTTTTCGTTTTCACTGTTGTCCGTTTAAGAAAATGTATATTTCCCTTTTAAATTGCCGATGTTTTTATAATGCAACATTTAACACGACATTAAGGTTAAAATTTAAGAAAAATAATAAATGGAATTCAGAGGAATGAAACTTAAGTTGTAAAAATAATTTTATGGGACCGTAGATTTGATGAAACATGTGGCGTTTAGGCAGTGACTCTATATTGGCCCATATTCTAACCGAGGAACTGAATTATTATTTAGAAATGTTACCAAAATGATCGAAATATTTCTAGGCAGTAAAATATAGTGAATTACGTTCTATTTCTATATTTCTCCTTTACTTGCTGAGTAACCAAGTGTTGACTTGTGTGTGTCCAGTTGCCTACACTCAGCTTTGATGTTGCAAAATATTGGAACGGGAAAAAAACAGGTGAGTTATGATCCAAACACATTTTTATCCAAGTAGTTAGATTTCTTCATTTCAGCAGTGATGGTCATTTTTCTCTTGTCTTGCAGAACCAGGTACGTGATGCAGCTCTCAATTTGGTCTCCATGCTGAGAGCTGCTTTGAATACTCCAGTTCCAAATGGTATGATTCAGAAACTGGCTAATTCATATTTTCAGTACATTATGTTGTGTCAACCCAATGTCTTATTTAACAACAGTAATTGCATGAAGTAGTGACTAATGATGTTGAATGTTGTAAATGAAGTTTAGGGACAGAGCTCTACACAGCCATGGTCAGACAGTGGCAGAAGGCAGGCCATGCTACACCAGTCACCACTGCAAAATTCAGTTTCTGCACAGGCACCTTCAGAGAACGCTATTCAACAAAACATGTCCAGGTGTGGATGTTATTTGTGAACGCCTATGAATGACACAGTTGGCTTAAGCTTTTTAAACTGTGAGATTCTTTAAAATGTGGCTTTTTTTCTTTCATCAAATGACAAAAGGTTAATGAACAATAATATAATTAAGATGTGGACATTTAGAAATAAATTTGCAAATTTTAAAATGTTTATTTTATTTTATTATTTAATTTTTTTCAGATGCTTCACCAGGACTGTTCAAAGCCAGAAAAAATGGCAGACTTCTCTCGCTGTTGCCCATCAAAAGGACAAGAAGCACCAAAACAACACAAATCCAATTCCTCCTTCTGCACACAGCATCAGAGAAAACTCCCAGACCTCAGATGAGCTGATGCTTTACAGGCTGGGTTGGAAAGAAGGGACAGTCAATGTACCAGAGGACGCTGACCATAAGAAGTATGTGACCTGCTATGAACTTATCTAGAAAGAATAAATTATGGTAGTATTTGGAATATGCACAAAGTAATGGCAATGCATAATGAAATCTAAAATCTGATGTGTTCAGACCATGTCAGAATTTCATGTATTTGCATTACTGTGATTCCCATTGATTTCATAACCATTTATGTATCAAACCTGCATGTTTTAAATCTGCAGTTGACTGACCTTCTGTGCGTGACATAAACAAAAATGTCTGAACTTGAGGAGGGCCTGGATGCTTCACAAAGCTACGGGTAAGAA